>WOVY01000950.1:0-280000 GCA_013436015.1 Rhipicephalus annulatus | reverse complement strand
TGGTTCTCTGCGGCAGAGGGCGCATTCCGCGAACAAGCGGGTTGCTTTGTCGAGCAACAGGAAGCGGGTGAGCGAGCGAGTCTTGAGGGCGAGCCTGCTGCGTGCGCTAGAGTATGGGCGAGCGAAACAGCCGCACAAATAATGTTTCGAGTAGCGAGGCGAAGTACAGTTTCGAGCGGCGTTAGCCGGACACCAGATCGCGCTACTGGCGGCCCGGAGGATAAGGCGGCCCTGTCCGCCGGCGGGCGTGCATCGGGAGCGCTGGCCTGGCGGCCCTGTGCGGGGCGCGACCTGCAGTGCTCGTCGGGGCCGAAATAAGCAACCGTGCCTGAGCGGTGACGCGCCCGCGATCGCTTTCTTGGCACCCCTTCAAGGGCCTCCCCGCGCTTTCTCACGCGGGGGCCTCAACGAGCGGAGAGATTTGTTTCGCGCCAGACAAATTATGAGCACCACGGCGCGGAGCCAGCCTCCGGCCAAGGTCGTCGGTGTAGCAGAGGGAACGGAGGTCGTGCTGCCGCAGTGCCCTGCCGTGCCTCCGCGCAGTGCCCGCCAGGTGGGACGCAACACAGTGCACGCGCGTTATTTCAAAGGGAGACCATTTAGCGTGAATTAACAGCACTCTTAGCAAGTGCGTCTATTCCGTAGTGTGCACTGTTTTTCACTGACTTCAAAAAAGCTTTGACTTATCGGCTGTACGACGCCGGTCCCCTATACTACACTTGCCACTCCTCGCGTTAACACTCCCGCTATTTTTCGTCATACATCTTCTCTCACATAGTCATTTTCCTTTTCTTCCGGAAGAAAGAGGATGTAAATTGCCCATCTATAATTTATTCCAAAGAACTCATCATTGCATCCGTACGCGGTGCGTAACGTGAACCTTACTGTGTGCGTAATCAGGAAGTGTGTTCTACTTAAGCATAGGTTCAGAATTTACCGGTAAGACACAGGCACACCCGTAAGCAAGAGTATACAAACCATTTCCCTCCGTATACCTTTGCTGTCGGTGCCATCTAGTGGCGAGCCATCTTCTGTTGAGAGAATTTCTCTCATGACTTCAGTCAAAGCAATTCTCTCGCCACTGGACAGACAAGCAATTTCGGCTCGCGCTTCCGTGGGCCGTATACTTTTGATCACGGGTGCACATGGTTTGGGAACTGGCAAAGCCGATTGAGTTCCATGTTTTTGTCAATGCAAGCGCATAACATAAGACTTTCAACAATAAAAAGTTATTATATATGTATCCGAAAACCCACCCTATGTCCGCACATGCACTGCGTGCAGAAGTTTTTCTGACACGAACGTACACAGTGCAGCAATGCATCACAATGTGCGTGACACCAGACACGCTTATGAATGCGTGGCAGGGGTTATTTATAGTGCTCTTAGCTTCATTTTCTGATGTTAGCAATTAAAACAATTGGTGGCAATATCAGTGCTTTCTGTCCTGTCTTGTCATGTCCTGTTCTATTCGGTCCTGTTCTGTTCTTTCCTGTTCTGTTCTGACTGGCTTGCCCTGGAGAGATCGAGGTTTATATTACCTCAACTACTTCAGTAGTCTGCGTTGCCGACATACAAAATATGCCAGGTAATTAGTCCAGTTTACAAGAGGTGAAAAAAAGCGAGGCTTTCGAAGATTTATCACCTGGTAGCTCGGGGGCAGTGTCATGATGCATCCGAGCATGTGAACTAGACCGCGAGTTGGTTTCGTGGCATATAGAACTGCATAAACCTACAATTTCACTTAAATAAAATGACATGTTGGTTGCAACTCTGTTGCCTCCTTAGAACCCATTTTTCCAGCCACTTTCATACGTGAGACGCCGAACAGGGCCTTTTCCAGCCAGTCAGGTTGCGTCGTTGAAGATAAATGACGCACCTGACACAGACAGCGATGACAAGAAACGAACGCCCAAGCACACAGCGGCCGAACAAGCGGCGAGAGATGGATAAAAATGTCCGCGATCTTTTCGGCGCTTGCGCCGGTTGACGCCCCGTGTCGCCAATTGAATAACGGTTCCCTGAGCACGGAGCGATGGCGGTCGTTCCTCGTGCTGTATCATCCTGGCAATCTCGTATTCTACTTCCTCTTTTTTTTTTTCAGCGTACTACTAGCTTTTGCTGAGTGAAGCATCTATCTGGTTTCGCAATTGCGGTGTTGCCGCTCGGCAGAGACGGGCAAGTAAATGCATCACGCTGAGTCTGCTGTCTTTCCCGAGTGCGCTGGAGGTATATAGTCCAACCGCAAACGAGCCAGCATCTCCATACAGTTTACCGTGTTTGGTAACTTGACTGCTAATGAGGGAGGACCTTGCACCACGCCGGGCTCTGTATTAAAGAGACCCATTGCTCTGTATTAAAGAGACCCATGGTGAACGTGAAAGACTTTGGATACATACTCAAAGATGGCGAATGCATCTGAATATAGAAAAGAGCGCACTAGAATATCTGCACCGAGAAACGTCTACGCACTTTGACTTGCCGTTGGCAATCAGCCAATGAATGAATGTATGAAGACATAGATAGATAGATAGATAGATAGATAGATAGATAGATAGATAGATAGATAGATAGATAGATAGATAGATAGATAGATAGATAGATAGATAGATAGATAGATAGATAGATAGATAGATAGATAGATAGATAGATAGATAGATAGATAGATAGATAGATAGATAGATAGATAGATAGATAGATAGATAGATAGTATTACAACACATAGCAGCAGTCGGGCTTCTACGATGCCCCTATCGATTTCCATGAAGCCGCATATATCTTCCTACATGCTGTTAATACTTCTATGTGGTTTCCTATTCCGCCGACGTCTACACTATTCCACTATAAAGCTCCTGCTGACGTCTATGTACCACCACGCTCGCACAGAAACCGTATCTGCAGCGGAATCTTGCTTAGCGACATCGGAAATCCAATTAACAGCTAGTTTCATCAGATACATATTTTGTTACGGTGAGTGCACCATACTTTTTTTTCTTTTTTCCTTGCCCAGGTCGATAGGAGTGAGAGTCGGGGTGCAAACGGATGGGCCTATTGCATGTCCAAATTAACTTGTACTCTGTGGACACTCTTGACTCCTGCACAACGATGAATTCATGTGACCCTACCACGTGCAAAGTTGGGAAATGTCTTTTGTGCCCAGTCGTTACTTATTAGGCGTTGTGCAATGCAAACGTCATTACAGAAATTGCTTCCATTCATGACATGCAAGAGGAAACTCTGAAGACACGCAAAAAAAGGAAACTCTGTAGTGTTCGTGCATTTCATTTCTTTATGAAATCTCTGATTTACGTACACTAGCGAAACGTCGAAAGCTCGTCAGACCAGTGCCTCGCTGGTCAGACTGATGATGCACTTTCTTGGTGACTAAAAATAAAAGTGTCTTCAGGGAGCACTTAAGTGATTTCTTCATCTATTCGTTTTCTGCCATATGTCAGGGTCTCAGACCTACCTCGAAATCATAAAAAAGTGCTGCCAAAGCTTCAGAGTGTCTTGAATAAATGAATAACATAATCTTTCCGCAGGAAGTTCTAGTTTCGTCGTTCAGGTGTTTGTACTGTCATGCCATGCCCACGCTGTAAGTGGTCACGTGGAAGCCCTTATAAAGTATTACGATAGCTCCTGATACTGTTCTATTATGGCGCACTTTTAGATGTCAGTATCGAATAATACCCTTTTCACGGCACATTAAATGTGTAAAACGAAACAAAGAGTACATGTTCCCCACGTTGCGATCATAATACGCATGTTTGAATCTTTTCTTTTTTCTTAATCCATAAAGTAAAAGAGCCGCTTTCTCTATTCTTGATTCTAGTAGCACTAAACAGTTAAAAAAGTTTTTGAAGCCATTTGTAATTTTACCGAATGTCAAGAAGGATTTTTGGTCTGGTACACATAATGAATTTACTGTTGAGCTTTTTGCATACGTATAGCTCCGCTGCATTGGGCTATAGGTCGTATTCCCTTGACGTCAGCTTGGCGGGTGTGGCAGCGAAAAGTGCACCAGCTGCGCTGGCAACCATGTGGCCACTCTTTTGAAGGCCACCATAGCGATGGCCGACGGCATACCGACAGTTGTGTCCGGTGGTTCCAACAGGTGCACACAAGTCACTGCGAGAACGTTGCTCTTGTTTTATTTTATTTGGATTTAGAAGGTACGAGATTTACCATTTGTGAAGCTGCAGCAGCAATGGGCGATGTGTGCTATAGGCTCGTTTGAGCGTGTAGGCCGAGAAATCGGACGCCGATGCTAAACAGCGATACACGGACAAAGTGGTTCTTTCAGCTAAGATTTCTGGACAAACCCACTAGTGAAGCATCCAACGATTTCTTGACTTTGAGTCGTTCGAGCGTCACAAAACTTGTCGTAAGTGCACCAAACAGTCATTTATGTCTCAGAGTTCTACCTTCAAAAAACAAGCCTGGTGTCAAATGCGGCCTCCTCGCTAGTCAGAAGGGGGGGGGGGGGGGGGTCAACGCACACTGCTGAGAGCCACTTTGTGCATGTATCGCTGTTTAGCATCGGCGTCCAATTTCTCGGCCTACACGCTCAAGCGAGCCTATAGCACACATCGCCCATTGCTGCTGCAGCTTCACAAATGTTAAATCTCGTACCTTCTAAATCCAAATAAAATAAAACAAGAGCAACGTGCCCGCAGTAACTTCTGTGCACCTGTTGGAACCACTGGACTCCACTGTCGGCGTGCCGCCGGCCGCCGCTGTGGTGACCTTCAAAATGGTGGCGACGCGGTTGTTAGCACAGATGGTGCACTTTTAGCTGCCACGCCCGCCAAGCTGACGTTACGTGAATAGAACCTATACTACAAGCCATCTTTGGACTGGCGCAATGTGTGGGACCAAGCTAACTGGGCTGTAACTGGGATCTATGTGCTCGGAGTGAGTGTCCTTCCAACCCAGTTCATCTCCATCTCCAACACACACACACACACACACACACACACACACACACACACACACACACACACACACACACACACACACACACGCACGCACGCATGCACACACACACGCACACACGCACACACACACACACACGCACGCACGCATGCACACACACACACACACGCACGCACACACACACACACACACGCACACACACACACAAGCACGCACGCAGTAGTGCAAATAATAAGAAAACTATAGACGATGGGTCCATGATGCAGCGCAAATGCCACTGTGGAAGTTCTGCGACGTAGAACGTCAGAGTGGGTAGTAGATTAATTAAGACATGCAGTTTAATCAAGATCTCACAAATGTTATTGTCATTATGGCAATACATTTGGCGAACGAAGACATCACCGCGCTATTTTACACTGCGTGAAAATGTTAGTCTCTCTGGGCCAGACGGTCACCCCTAAGGAAAGGAACGGAGTGGTCCCGACACATCGGGCCAGTTTTTAGTTTTTAATTTTAACATTAAAAACCGTGGACTAGAAGTGGCTGGAGAGTTTGTACTATTTTTATAAGATTTCTACTGTTCGGAACTTCACTTGTAAGGCGGAAACATTACGCGAGAGCAAGACATGACTGTTCACGAAGAATTTACAAATACAAGATTATTATACGGAACATTTAACGTTGCAGCCCTTTCAATCACCTATATGAAACAGTGCAGCACTGATTTGCCCCGAATCCTTGAGAAATGAGAGCAGTCTTTTGAGACCTTAGTGAATCTTCCATCTCATTTCCTTAAGTATACTGCATTCTAGATTTCTCACAAAATGGCAAGTTAGCTAGTTGGGCCATACGCTGTTTTTTTTCGATAAATGAAAAATTTTAAATTTCAACGTAAGAAATCGATTCTGTAAAAACGTTTATCAAATTCTATTTGTTCCTCTGCATGCCAATTTCACCAGTCGATCGCAATTAGCGAACTGAAAAACTTATCCCTTTACGATGTATATTCTAATTGGTTTCGCAAATAATTATTTTTTTATTATTGGGAACGCACTGTGAACATTCTATCTGTGCTTCAAGTATCTTTAGCATATGCCCTCTTTGGGTCAAGACCACCATTGCATCACCATGGTAACGGATCCCACCTACCGACATACACTAGTTTCCTCCTAATTACGAAGTGCACCTTGTAACCCTAGAAATAAATTTTCAGAGCCACTGTCTTAAATTCGAAGTGTTCGAAATGTCACCAAAGTGCTCTGTCACCTGAATAAAATAGTCAGAGGTTCCTGAAATTGAAAATGCTATCGCTAGACGTAACAAAAGGTCGCTAAATATCACGACAAGATCATAAAATGGCAGCACTCAATGCATGCTTCTTTGGCTCTTGTTTGAAGGAAATCGACCCTGCTTTACCCGACAGTGCCCCAGGTTGCACGCCATTCGTACACACTCATGTGCTCACTCTGTCACTGTAGATAAAATTGAACGAGTAGACTGAGTTAATCTGCCTCGGTTCCAGTACTCTATTCATATCGTTCACCGGACACCCAGACTGATTACGCATACTAATACCATTGATGGATGAAAGTGGCGTGGAGTAGCTTTCAATTTTGAGACGAAAGACCTTAGATACCTTATCAAACGCGAAAATTGGCCGTCGGTGGCGTCAGTACGAATGAGACAAAATATCATCGCTTGGTGGCGTATCTATATATATAACGCCGTCATGATGTGACAGTATTTGTGACGTCACATGACAACATCACTTGCTTAAGGATGTTCCAATCACAGGAGCAGTGCATAACCAGATGAGGAGCAGAAACTACGCGATGCCTCTGAACCCGAGGTTTATGTAAAACAAAGTTAGGTGAAGAATGCTTTCAGAGGGAGGTGGGGGAGGATCCATACATATATTGAAAATGTACAAAAAAAATATGGCTTTCACCTTTAAGTCGTCTTGCGCGAATGAATAAGGGACCCTGTGAGTTTCTCTTTAATGACGTGGTGAGGTAGCATTTTGCTTCTTCTTTTTCATGAATCACCCGATTCTTTGGTTAGCTTCGTCAAAAATGTGCTTGTCAGAAAAGTTCCAGAACAGGTCGCTACAAATAAGGACAACTAGATATTTGAAGAATGATTGATTGATTGATTTGTGGGGTTTAACGTCCCAAACCACCATATGATTATGAGAGACGCCGTAGTGGAGGGCTCCGGAAATTTCGACCACCTGGGGTTCTTTAGCGTGCACCCAAATCTGAGTGCACGGGCCTACAACATTTCCGCCTCCATCGGAAATGCAGCCGCCACAGCCGGGATTTGATCCCGCGACCTGCGGGTCAGTAGCCGAGTACCTTAGCCAATAGACCACCGTGGCGGGGCATTTGAAGAATGGCAATCACTAGGGCGATGCATATATTATTATCGACACAATTACGCGAGTATGGTAATCAGCTGAAATAAAGGAGGTTGGCATCATATGTTTTGTTCCACGTTTCGCAATTGACACTGGCGAAGTAGGTACTTAAGTACGTCTCGAGCGAGCGCGATCTCGTCTTCGTTAGCTCTATCTCGACGTATTACGTAATGACCCGCGAGTGGGCGACCCTTACTTCGATGAAATGTCGCAATGCTGCACAATTCGTTCGTTAAAGTTGCGGACAGTGACGATACTAACTAAAACGTACTCCTGTAGAATGTACTACAGCTTCGGCTGAATACAAGGTCATACGTTTGCTAGCGAGGACAACGTCAGGGGTGTTCTCGAGAAAACTGAATCCAGTGAAGCTCATTAGTGTCTAGATTCAATTAAACTAGTTTATTAGGTAACCATGACTGACCTTGTGTAATGCACTCGCGCTCAGTTTTTTTAATTCCAGTCTTTCGTGAATTTAATCAAGTACACCAACTGCAGATCTTTAGTAAAGACGACAACTGGTCTTCTTCAAAAGTAGATTGTTCAGAAAAGTAGCGTATACTCAAGAAAACGACTGAGACGCAAGCAAACGTGGAGTGGTGAAAAATTGTACTTTCACGCATGCAAAGCGGGATGTTGGACAAAACTCGGACGGTACTAGGAAATATGTCAAGTCATTAAAATCCCCGGAATTCTTTTTTCGAACAAAATAAATGAAAAGCAACGCACGATGGACATATGGGTGAAATTAGCCCTGAAAGAAGGAAATGATCACCCACGGCTTTTTTTGGTAGAGGAGTTTACCAAAAAAGTTTCCACAATGCAAAAATATTTAGCACGTTTCTAAAATGACTTTTTTTCACGGTAAAATGCTGTGACAGAATCAATACTCTGGTCTCATGCTCATATTTGAAAATTGGGGCATCACGCAAGCTCATTTCTCTGTCGATAAAAATTTAATCCAGGTGTCCGACAACATAATGGGATGAAAATTACACCAGTTCTCTCATTCATGGTGTGAGAGAGATGTTTGTTGTAAGACAACATGGGGGTCTCACCCTTCTGCGAAATAAGCTTTAACTGTGTTAGAAAATTTCTTGAAGACTTTCGCCTCTTACGAATATGGCAGAAGTCGCTTAAGGTTTATCTAAGAATTGCTCATAGACCAAGGCCACCGAGGTCCCCACTCGCCTGTGACTCGGCATGGCCTTCACAGATGCATGATTCCTTCTTATTGGAATGGCTAGCACCTCTACAAGAAATAACTGCACCTGCGAAGAAACAATTGCCCATCTTCTGTGTGAGTGCACCCATTTCACTGCGCTAAGTCAAAAACTCACCGAAGCCCCTGATAGACTGGATGATCACCCTCTGTCGGAACGAAGGATTCTGGGTCATTTCCCGAGTCTATCCTCAACCCAGAAGGCTCTGAAAGCATTATTACGCTTTTTGCGGACAACTTGCTTAAGAGAATACTTCAAGCAGGTTCATATTTTCTTTTCCTTTATTTTTTACTTCTCTTGTTTCTGTAACATTTATTTTTTATTGTCTTTTATTCCCCTTACCCCCTTCCCCGGCACAAAGTAGACAGCTGTAAAGAATTGACTAACCTCCCTATTCTTCCGCATATTTCTCCCTCTTCTTTATCATCCAATACGGCGTTCTTGTGGCAGCACACCCAAAATAATCTACACAAAGTCATCAACACAAGATGAAAGTCTGGTTGAGACATATTCTCAATATTCTCAACCAGACATATTCTCAACCATATATAGTTGAGACATACTCACATTTCGCACGTATAGTCGAGACTCTTGACTTCGAAACGTGGCAAGTGTCTAAATAACTGGGCCTAGCACCATGAAGGCGTTTTATTTCTTTACCGTCTAGATTATCTTATACGTGACAAATGGACCGACGGGCAGTTCTATGGTTGAGCCAGACAGCATTATAAATGTGAAATGTATACTCATAAACCACCGTACTCTGAGACGACAAAGATAGGCAGAAGATCTAACATTGTTTTGCCACAATTTTTGCAACACTGTTCACATTTCTGTGCTATTTCATAAGAAGGCGTCCTCAGGATAGATCAGTAGAATGAATAGTTGGCTGATGCAAGCGTCTTTTCTTTCTTTTTGATGAGAAAAATTCCATGGTTGACCAGCTCAGCTGATCTTTATGGTGAGAAAGAACTCGAGTGGTGACAAGCATTGACATTGTGAACGCTGCACTTTATTGTGGAAATGAATGTTTCACGCCAGCGTCATTATATATTAGAAGAGGCTTGCGTTCACACACCAACCCTTTCGGTCTCGTAGACTTTCCCGCAAGACAGGGGCGAAAGAGTATGCTACGAAAGAGTATGCTACAAAAGAGTATGCTACGAAAATCACAACAGATGCTTCGGCAAAATGACAATGTTTGCTTGACACAATAGCAAACCGTAGTTGTCGGACAACACGAAAGCACACTTGTGAAGACTGAAAAAACACGAACCATCGGAGCGAATCACCCTTGGAGACGTATGTACATATTCCATGTTTGTAAACAGTGGAAGGCACCGTCGATATACCGAGGCGCTTGAGGCGACGTCGCGGCGCGTAGGCTCCACCCAGCCCAAAGCTCGCGAGTGCCCTCTATGATCACGTGACAACTGGCACAGCTGCTGAAAAGCTCCTTCCGAGCACAGTACCAGTTGTCACGTCACAACTGGCACAGCTGCTGAAAAGCTCATTCCGAGCACAGTACCAGTTGTCACGTCATCATATAGGGTAGTGCTTTGGAGGAGTTGCAAAGCACTGCCCTATTTGATGGCGTGACAACTGGTACTGTGCTCGGAAGGAGCTTTGCAGCTGCAGTGCCAGTTGCCACGTGATCATAGAGGGCAGTGGCGAGCTTTGGGCAGGGTGGAGCCTACGCGCCGCGACGTCGCCTCAAGCGTCTCGGTATATCGACGGCGCCTTCCACTGTTTACAAACATGGAAGAAGTTCACACCGTTCCGGAGAAACGTGAAAGGATCCTTGGACTCGGGCCAAAATTATGCTTTGGGCCATCCTTCAAGCAACAGAAACAGGCAGCCCCGGCCGAATGCCTGTTGCGTTGGGAGACATTAGAACAGCGTCCACGCTCCACAAGTAAGTGCGTTGATGTGCTTTCAAGGGTGGTGACCCGCAGCAGAAAAGTAGATCACATGAATAATTTGGGGATTTTTCTTTAAAGAGGGGCAAACAATCTACGGTATTTTTTCAGCATTTTAAAGGAAATGTTAGTCCGCCTCAGTGCATCAGTGGCCATAGGGTGCTCGGCTGCCGACCCGAAGGTCGCGGGTTTGATCTCGGCCGCGATGGTCGCATTTCAATGGAGGCGAAATCGTAGAGGCCCGTGTTCTGTGCGGTGTCAGTGTACTTTAAAGAACACCAGATGGTCGAAATTTCCACAGCCCTCGTATCTCATAATCATATCTTCGTTTTAAGACACATTCTCAATATTATAAATTAAACGTTGCTTTTTAATCATATCTGAAAAGACTCAATGCACTGGCAAAAAGAGATTTGTCTGGGGCTACCGGAAGGCCCCCTAAACCAGTCGGAGTACATAGACGAGGAAGTGGTTTCCTGGTCACCGTCACTGTCATTCGTACAGGTGCTATTTCTCCTCGCCACTTATTTCTTCGTAAAACACCGGGGAAGTTTGATTGATATGTGGGGTTTAACGTCCCAAAACCACCATATGATTATGAGAGACGCCGTAGTGGAGGGCTCCGGAAGTTTCGACCACCTGGGGTTCTTTAACGTGCACCCAAATCTGAGCACACGGGCCTACAACATTTCCGCCTCCATCGGAAATGCAGCTGCCGCAGCCGGGATTCGAACCCGCGACCTGCGGGTCAGCAGCCGAGTACCTTAGCCACTAGACCACCGCGGCGGGGCCCGGGGAAGTGTCAGTACTAAGTGTTGAACCTAATATATTTCGCTGCTATCTTCGCTTTCGGAGTTCAAAACTGTCAAAACGAAGTGAATTCAGCGTATTTGGGACGTTAGTCATGCGATACAAGGCAGAATGGGCATGCGACGGCTGGGAAAAGCACGCATAGGTTCGCGACAATTCACAACTGAAATTACACGTACATGGACCAATGGAAATTTCATTTTCTGGCGACGTCACGTGAACAGAGTACCGATGTCATTACCGAATAGTGCCAAAACATGCCAGGAGAAAGTAACGCGCTCATTCTTTGAATTTCCAGAGGTTGTTAAGGGTCTCTTAAGAACAACCAAAGTAACGGAAAAAGTCCACGTGCAACAACAAAGTGCTTGTGCCACCAGCGTATTTTAAAGAAAGGTGACCTAGACGCTGTTGGTATCCGGCTTGCTGCATCCCGTCCGCAGTTAAAGCTAGGACGATGGAGGCTTCATGTTAAAACAAAGACCACCATTTATTTAACTAAACCCGGTATACGGCAGGGTCTACCCAGGGGCGAGACAGCTACGCAGTGACCATCATTGCGGGCAGCAGCAATCGACCAGTGCGGGTGACAGCCTCCGTCCTTCGTGGCAGCCAAGGCGTCTCTCCTCCGTGCAGCACGTAGGCTGGCCCTTTTTAAGAGAGCAAGTGGGCAACGAGCACCGCTACTGCACAACACGTGGCCCTATCTCTTGTTAGCCGATGCGCGTCGGTCCCACAACGCATAAGGTTGATGTTTCAGTCGAAGACATGTGCGAAAAAAAGACCCGTGGCAGGTGAGTATATATCCAAAAGCACCTGGGAACCTTCAAAATCTGTTCAATGTACACGCCTCTCAGGCCGCGGTATCTTACCTCAGCTAGTCTAACCACGGTAGGGGTAGTCGCTTTATCGTATATACACAGAATGTGTGTTCTAACTTTCATGTGTTTCTTTGTTATCAAACTTAAGACCCTGTGTCACAATGGATAATGACGAGATGATACCTGTCAACGAATCGGCTGTGCCAGCTAATGCATGTTTTGATATATTTACATTTTACCGTGGGTCTGTTTTTGTACAGAAAAATATCTTTCTGCAACCAACACAATTTTGGTCAAACTGCGCGATGGGGCTTCTCTCGTCCGTCCGCGCGCGAGAAACATATCCTGAGTAGATCAACTGCTTCATCATGTGAGAATTGGTTGGGTTCCAGAAAGGGCATAATAAAAATATTAAGGAGAGAAAAATCGCAGTTTAAAGAAATGTGTTCAGACCATATGTGCACAAGACTCTGCATAACCTGAAAAAATGTGGTTTTCAGGTACCTTCTAAAAGTTGTTGTTTTTCTTCTAGGTGACATAAAATGCTTGATTGAATATAAAGACCGTGAAGTGGAAGATGAAAGCCGCCGTTTGGACAAGCGGACTTAGCTTGAAGTTGTGGCCTTGAAAAAGACAAGTGATTTATTGTAGAGTTATAACAACAACAACAAGCAGATATAAGTGAGCAGTAAGTATGCGTTGGCATTTGTGAAATGTACACTGTCGTCCTTTATGAAAGGGAACACGCGAACGCGTCGCCTGCGCTCTGCGGCGGCTGCGTACAGCACCATCAACCGAAAAGTGAAAAAAGCACGTTTGTTTTTGGCGTCATCTATGGCCAAACAAGATAACGAGTCATGGTCGGTAGACAAGCGCTGCTAGATTACGTTCCCTCACCGCTCATGCGGTGAGCGATATCGAACGATTACTGCAGCCTGCGCCGTGGTCCCGCACAACGTTTGATATGTTGGCAGTGGACTACGCACTGCAAGCCTGAGCAGAGAGAGAGTGCAATCTAGCAGTGCTTGTGTACTGGCCATAACTCGTTATTGTTATTTTTTGGGCAACAGATGACGTTGAAAGCGAACGTGTTTTCTTTTGCTGTCAGTCGGTGGTGCTGTAGGCAGCCGCCACAGAGCGCAGGCCACGCGTTCGCGTGTTCCCTTTCATAAAGGAATGCAGTGTACACAATGCCCGTTGCATGCAACTGTTTTCCTCTGTCCTGTGAAACGGTGCACATCGGACAAATGGGTTGATGTGTGAAGAAGACTCTTGGAAAGCGAAAGGTCGCTGGCGGGAAAACACCCATTCCTGCAACAAAGTGCGCTGCTCCCAACATGGTTATTGGCCATAACCTTCAAGGGTACAGCATCTGTGCAACTTCTTGTTGGTGCGAATGATACTTCTAGTTCGGAGTCTTCCATTGAGAACGCGTTTGTTTGTTTTCTTCATACATAGTACCACTCTTCCAAGCCTATATATAAATCTCACGGGCCCACAGTAACTGACCCATTTCGACATGCGGCAGTGAGCGCCACTCGATTAGGCGAAAAGGCTCTCGCCGAGAGACGATTGGTTTCCATCATTACCGCCTTTGCGCACTTTGTGCAGTTGTAGGCGATTGACGGTGATGTGTGGGGTTTAACGTCCCAAAACCACCAAATGATTATGGGAGACGCCGTAGTGGAGGGCTCCGGAAATTTCGACCACCCGTGGTTCTTTAACGTGCACCCAAATCTGAGCACACGGGCCTACAGCATTTTTGCCTCCATCGAAAATGCAGCCACCGTAGCCGGGATTTGATCCCGCGACATGCGGGTCATTAGCCGAGTACCTTAGCCACTAGACCACCGCGGCGGGGCCAGTTGTAGCCGATTGCCACTTTCATTAGCTCGCATGGTTTAGCATCACTTCGAGGAAATGTGGATAACGAGATGACTTCTGGTTAACGCTGCGACTGCAAAATGCTGTCTGAGCTCGAGATGCAGTATCAATTTGCAGGCTGGCTTAATTTCTACCATGAACAAATAGGCAGTGCCTGCTTCAGATAGCAAACCTGTGACGACTCCTTCCCTTCGTGTCGTATGGCCGTCGTGGTATTTGTCGCCTCTATTTGTGATTGAGTTCATATCAATGCACGGATTTGCTTATTAACAATTAGGCGAGCAAGAGAGAGAATGGGAATGCTGCGGTATGATGATGTCGATTAGTTTCCTACCCGGCAAGCGTGGGCTTCTTTCAGTATACCAATTGTGTGCTGCCTTAGCGCAGTTGCCAGTGGATGCCTTATGCGTGCCCTCGCGTCGTTTATTCGGGCGCGAAATACATTACGGGCATCAGTGTTATTTTTCTCGCACGTGCCCAAACAAGGCTCCAGCGTAGAATTATGGATTAAGGTCGAAAGTCTGGAAGCTTAGCTGTACAGCAAACATGCCTGCCGGCGCCAGACGCCGTGACATTGGGATTATCACCACTTCTCATTACCGGGCCGAAGGCAAACAGAATGCGCATTACTTTGGCCACGAAGAATCAAGCTCTGGGCGCCACGATCGAGGCAACAAACAAAATGAGATCTGCAGATCAGCGCTTGCTTGCGCAAAGGCGGAAAAAGTAATCTGTAATTGGAGATTATCGTCGAAATATTTTTATTGCTCTATCGTCTACGTCGTGTACCATTAAGCCAAGCCCTGCCTTGCTCGTAAAACTTGCGGCGAGGGTGCGTAACAAAATGGCAAAGTTTTGCGGGCTCTGAAACGCATCGTCTATATAGACAAAGTATCCAGGAAAGGCTCACGTGATTTCCAGACCTTTGACAATGCGCGTTACAAGTTGCTAGAGTTACTGCCACCATGAGGTAGCATAGATGTGCGCATGTACGCCTAGCAACCACAGCTATGCGGTGAAGCCGCACTTCGTTTTTGCAGGTGGAATGCGCAGCACATTGACATAGTGACGAGCTAGTCCACTGCAGCCACTTCTTGAGAAAATAGAAAATTCGGGCCGGGAATCAGCTTCTTCGCAATGCATGGCTGCTAGCAACATATAGAAGACATGCAATTTTGTTGCGTGGAAAGGTAGCAAATATACAGGGTGCCCCAGGTAACTTTAGTCACAGTTTAAAAATGTGCCGGCACACGCGATTACGACGCGACCAAACGCATGTTGCTTACCGTTGCCCGCAGTTAGTCAGACTATTTTTTGTGTTTATTGTTTATTAGGTATGTTTAATTAACTAACTTTTCAAGAAACGAAGATAGATAAAAAATTTCAATGAGGAAGTTGTAGATCGGTTTGTAAAACGTACGATTACACAGTTTTTAACTTTAAATCTGGTAGGTATTTGTGTTTTTTTTTCTAATTACGTTTGCCCGCGAAATACGAAAAATACCAAGTGACAAACCTGCTCGTGTGCCAGTGCGCACAATCATTCTAGTGCTCCCTAACGTTCCGCGTACGAACGACCATAGTATTTGCCCCATTGCGCTGTCTCGGCAAGGCCGCAACGGTGGCGGTGGCTTTACGACGAACACGTTTTGCTATGGGCCACAAAAACGATAACCACTGTGACTCCTTATCGCTGTCATGAACCGGTGTGAGGAAAGCGTGTCTTTCGTACGCGGAACGTTAGGGAGCACTAGAAGCATTGTGCGCACTGACGCGTGAGCGGGTCTGTCACGTGCTACTTTTTTGTATCTCGCGGGCATTTCTAATTAGCGGAAAATACCAATAATTAACAGATATGAAGTTCAAAACTATCTATTTGGATGTTTTGCAAATCTATCTACAACTTTCTCATTAAAATTTTTTAGCCTTCTTCGTTTCCTTAAAAGTTAGTTAATTAAACAGATCTAATTAAACAATATCAGAGAACACAAAAAATAGTGTGACTAACTTCAGGCAACGGTGAGCAACATGCATTTTGTCGCGTCATAATTACTTGTTGCGGCATATTTTTAAACTCTGGCTAAATATAGCTGGGGCACCCTGTATAAACTCTACCTGTTTCCACTGCTTAAAAAAATTAGGGGACCCTAAAGCTTCGCCTTTAGTAGTTGAACGCAATAGCGACATTCTGTTCGTAGTGCGTACTTCAAACACTTAGTGAATGAATTTTTTTTTCAAATTGGCTATGCACCCACTACGTGGCCTCAAGGAAATAGGCCCAGTATCATGTGTGCCTTTTGTAGTTGGGTACCGGCTTTAAACCACGGAGCCATTATGATAATCACATATTCTGAAACCTCTTGGCAATAGACACTTGTACCACGCATGATTACTGCAATATTTCATGTTGCATTGTGAAGCATGTATACAGGACGCGTGTGTTTGTGAAGCATGAAAGCTACTTTCACTGCATTTCCAAGCATAGGAAGTTCCTTTCACTTCTTTCACAGGCAGAGGATGCGACCGTGTGGTAAAACATCCGCTAGCCACACAAGCAACCCGGGTTTGGTCCCTACTCGAACACAAACAACCATGGTTTGGTCCTCATTGTGCTGGAAGTTTTTTTTATTATTTATTTACTTTATTTGCATCGTTCTCTATTTTTCGGTCATGCTTACGATGGTGATTTTTCGCTCACAACGGACGAAGCTCACGCCGACTCTATAATTTCTGCGAAACGACCTTTTTTAACGCTATCGCGTTAGAAGCATATTCCTCTGCCGAGCTCGTTGCTTTCTGGGACTCAATGAAAAGAGAGCACGGTGCTGCGAACGGCTGTTCAACGACACATTGAGCACAGACTTTCTCGATCCGCACGCAGTTGTCCACTACAAGAGAGATGTTTGCAGTCATTACCATCCCTCTTCAAGCGCAAACCGATTACGCCACCTGTTGCGCCATGCCGAATCTTAAAATGCTCAAGCCTAATCATCTGTATTTCACTTTTATTAGTTGTGCCAACTGCAAACAACTAGTTTTGGGAGAACAAGCGTCTACTTTTTGCACGACTCCGCAAGCACCAGGCGTTGTTGTTTTCAAACACAGCTGCTGCACTGCAACGCGCCGTTTCAGAAAAGGTCGGTAGCGGTCAAAGTGAAGGGCCTCGGCACCCCGTCCCGCGGCTGACCGCAGCCCGGAAGGGAACCCTTCGGCAGCGGAGAAGAGAGCCGCCTTCACATGCCATCCTGCCGCCTGGCTGCTGGCCTCCCGTTTCGCTTGGTGTCTTGACGCGTTGTTTTGCTTCTTGGCAGAGTCCATACTGGTCGCCATAGCAACCAAACTGTCGATGTGGGCGCTTCATTTCCTCCCTCTTCTCTTCTCGCTTTTTTTTTTGTTATTCTGTCGGAAGTCGCAGGCAGACGACGGAAAGACCGAAAAACAAATCGATAATTTCCGGTACTTTACTTTCGTTGCTTTTCTCGCATGGACATATGACTTGGTTCTCTTTTTGTAGGCCTAGCAGGCACATTCAGCCACGCCGCTCTTCGCCTTCGACCATCTTTTACGCCACCAGCGTCGAGAACTAACCGAACTGTGGCAGAAATGCAGTGCTCATTAAGGCGAACTCTCCATTCAGGCGACGCAAGCTCCGCGTATCGAGTAGCGGCCCTCTCGTCCTCCGTGAGCTGTCGTTGCCTGCCTTACCTGCACGGAAGAAGAAGTAAAAGCACTCTCCCCCAACCGCCACTTCCTCGTGTCTCGCCTACAACTTGTCCGGAGTGCTGCGTAACCTCCTTCCCCCTCACCCCATCCTTTATCGACGCACATGTTCTAGGTTATCTGGCCGGCTTTCCTTCGCCGAGATATACGTCGCTCGTTGCGCCCGAAAACTATAGATTTGCTTGTGTTTCAAATGTAACTGATTACGCTTTTCTTCACCAGGCCACGAGTTTCAGCTTAACTGTTTTGTCCAGAGCGTGTAGTTGTTACCGTGTGAAACGAAAAATCTGAAGCACACATCATTAATGTACGCTTACCGTATTGGTATCAGGTGCATCTAAGTGCTTACGCCCTAACACCCGGCTGCACGCGCGCTCATGCACGTAAACAAACAAAGAAATGGTACGGTCATGTACGGTCAGTTTTCTAACGTTGCCTTCAGTGCCTTCGCACTGTTAATCGGCTTTCGTTCTCGCTCAGTTTATATTTGTCTTCAGCAGATTAGAAGAATAATTTTGTTCTCCACTGTTTTTACAAATGCACAAACGATAGACATCACGTTAAGAGGTGGCAGAGGGGGTTAGAAAACACGCAGGAGTAGCCCACTTTCCAGCTTGCATCAAGGGATGAAAAAAATTCAACATCTACTCGGAGTAGATGATGTGAGGTGGGCGAAGCTTCGGGGGTTTTTCGGTGATAGTGTGAATTCTCCGAGGAGCAGCATCCGGGTCGGCCCGGCGCCGCGCGTGCTTCGCCGCTGCTTCCCGCTCTCATGTCCTGGGGTCCACGTCTCGCTGAGCCAGTTTCGCAGCGGCGTCTTTGGCGCGCACCGTCTCGGAATCGGCCCCGCACCACGCTCGCCTGGGGGCAGCCTCTTGTGCCACCAAGTTCAATCCGACACGTACGGCAACGATCCAGGAGAATAAGAGATAACGGGTGTTCCGGCGCAGCCCCACGCAGCCCGCGCAGCAGCCAATCGTAGAGCAGCGGCACCTCCAACGCCATCTAGTATTCATTCACCTAACTACAACATTGCACACACTTATATGGGACAGTGCCATCTTGAAAACTAGACGAGAAATGGCGATGACGACACAGAATACGTACAGTGCCATCTAATACATCGTCCCCCGACTGCAGTTTCCATGCATCTCTATGGGACAGCCTCATCTATTGAATGGCAAGGGAGACGACGCTAGTAGGTACGCCGGAGAGATGAGGGATTGCCCTAGACGAAGCTTCGCCCCAGAAAATGTGCATCTGCTCAGCTCCAGCAGTGCAACGACATGGAATCACATCACGCAGAACAGAGAAAATTGGACATCATTGGGAGAGACGTTCATCCTGCGGCGGACATAACACAGGCTGCGGGTACTGTACATAATAATGCTTATGATGATGATGATTTATTTACTCGGTTCGGTACTTGAAGGGGAGGCCAATACGTGCCTACTTTGTCGCATGATCTTTCAAGAAGGTGGCAGGCAGATATGAAGTGCCTCTGGATTTTTGTGCACCCAATAAGCTGCAAAGTTATCATCATCACCATCAGTCGGACTACGCTCCCTGCAGGACAAAGGTCTCTTCCCTCTTACGCCAATCAACTCGGTCCTGTGCAAAGTATTTGCCCCCAAATCAGCGCTAAACGTAAACGAGTATGCAGCATCATGCAAAACATTTCGTCTAATGCTCTGTTGGCGTTGTTTATTATACTTCATTCCCATGTCCTGTGGGATATTGTTCGTCGGCAAGTCCGAAAGATGCATCAAAGGATAACTTAGGGAGCATGAACCGATTAAAAAAAGAAATGAGCAAAAGTATGCTCATTTAGTCGCGCACATCTCTGCACGTGGTTGTCAGTCGATTTTCCGTGGTACCAAGATAATGGACGACAGGAATGGCTGTTCGTATCAGCGTGATTTTGAAACGTTTCTTTTTCAGGAAGAACTACAGTGTGTACATCAGCGAGGCTTTGATTTTTTGCATGCTTCCGAACATCAATTTCTGCAAAGCTCTGATATGCGTGGCTGCCTCTTCAATCCGATATGCTGCAGCAACTACCTCATATTCTTTTATAATATTTTATGCCAATGCAATGTTGCAACGCAATTTAAACTCATTCAGTGCGACAGGCACTTTGAGTTCTTAGTACCGCCAGTCCATTGCCTGCTTTCTTTTCCCGTTCACATGTTTTTTTTCTGTCTATTTCTTTCGCCATATTCTTTAGTGTTCATAGGATTCATTTTCTCTAACGTGTGATGTCGTCCGAGATATTCATGAATGTTTTGCCAACACTGACGTTTAACTGACTTTCTTATTGCGTGTGTTTGCAACAGAGTCTTACGAAGCCCCCATTCAATTGGCCATGGCAAACTCTTATTGTATCAGTTATATAGCGCTAAGGCGGCAAGAAGAATTTCACAAAAAGTGATACAGGCTAGGTTCGCTGTTTCACAACTTATTTTTCGGAGATTACCTCTGCAAAATGTCACTAGTGAATATATTTGTATATGACAGCACTGACCTTTTTTTCGCCGTTCTATCCGCGTACATTAATAACCATATCATATGTCCGTAGTCAGACGATGATGATATGGGGGTTTAACGTCTCAAAACCACCGTATGATTATGAGAGATGCCGTAGTGGGGCGCTCCGGAAATTTCGACCAGCAAGGTTTCCGTAACGTGCACCCACATATAAGCACGCGCGGCTACAGCATTTTCCCTTCCGTCAAAAATGCAGCCGCCATAGCCAGGATTTCATCCCGTGACCTGCGTACGTGTCAGGAGCCGAGTACGTTAGCCACTAGACCTCCGTGGCGGGGCCAGTGCGTGTTACGAAAAGTGATGGGCGTGGTTGACTGACATGCAGTTCTGTATATTTGTAAAAAAGGTGTTCATGGCAAAAATATTTACCTACTGCCCTCAGGGGAAATCTTGGTAAGAGCAAACGGTAAAGCTTTCTACAACGGGAATTCGGAGAAGGAGCGCTGTAGCGGTGCAATGGTAAACCGAAAATTGAGTCCAATTTTTTTGCGGGCGTGCATGTGTTGGAGCCTTGGTAGTATGTTTAGTAGCTAAAGCGCGCGTCCATCTTGACACTTTTTTTTTCCCACAGTGACACAGAAAGACAAATGCCAGCAAAGAAGGTTGGGAAGAACATTTGGCACACCACACTCCCCAGACCTACAAAAACAACAATACAGTTCACTGCGGGGAAAAAAAAGGCAAATTGTAATTGTGGCTATAGTAGCTTCTGTGTCCCTCGGGATTTCTATAATTATTAGCAGAAAAATTGGATTCAAATGTAAATGCGGATTCGAATGTAACTAAGACGTTTTCTGTCTATGCAAACTTACACTCCATGTTATTACATCGGCTGACTTTATTAAAGAGCAAGTTTGTATATATGTTGGTTTTCAGTGAACTTTTTCGGCTCTTGTTTTTCGTTTGTTCAGCCCTTCGTCGTACCTATAACTTTATGCGAAAGTTCCAAAGCGGACCATGCGTCAAATATACGCAAACCTGCACCCGCATCACGTGCACCAACTACTTGCTTTCGAAAACAGTCGACAAGTTCTCACTTGCCTCAATGTACTTCTGTCAGATGACAGCAAGTTGACTTGGTTGATGTACCGCATTCAAAAGCTTGAACTAGATCTCCGCGAACACAACCTGAACATCGTCAGCAATGAGAGAGCCCCTAAAAACGTGCTAGAGTTTCTGCACGCAGTATTAAGCTAATAATGTGGAGCCTCCAGGGATCGCTTCAGAATGGAGAATTTTACGTTAACACCTCAAAGAAACATTCACAAGGCTTTTCACCGCGGTTCCCCGGCGTCCTTGCGCGCCACCAGTCTTTATTAACATACTATTTCAATTACTTATACGACACTGATTGTACAATACACTATTAAAGACTCTTACAAATAAAAAAGCAAGGTCTCCTTTGTTCCTGCAGGGTTTCAGATTGGTCGCTTTTTTGTTTTGTTTCGGTGATTGCCTAAAAATACACGGAGGCTTCCGAACCACCAGGGCGTAGATGTTTCGTGCTGCCTCGTTATAGATCTCCCTGGACCTTAAACAGTGCATTAAGTGAAATTAAAAGACCTGACACTTGTCACGCGCCTACGTGGAACGTAACACTAAGGAGGAGGAGGAAGGGAAGAAATGAGAGGCAGGGAGGTCAACCAGACGCGCGTTCGGTTTGCTAACCTACATTGGGGGGAAGGAACGAGGGGATTGAAGGAAAAAAAAGGAGAGGGAAGAGCGCCCCGTCAGGGTACATGTGTGCCTGTCCATTGCACGCCTACAAGCGGCTGCTTGATCCAGTCGATCTTTTAAAAAAAAGTAGCAATGTTCACGTCGCTTAAGTGGCCTACGGTGCATCGATCCACAATCCAGAGAAATATGTAAAGGACAGCTTTCCCCTCGTTGTTGAAGAAAGCACTGCGCCTTGTGGCAGTCAACGAATGCAGCTGACGGCGAAAAACTGCCTGAGCGAACGCGTCCCGACGAAAATGCATCTGCGAGATCCACTTGATCGGATGCAATAAGTAATGATATTCGGTTTTACACTCTCAATATTAGGCTGAGAATATCAATCTAGACTTAATACAAGTGACAGCTAGCTAGCGCTTGCCTATACTGTCTGCAATTCTCACACATCCAAATCGATGTGCATGTCTATCCAGGAGCGCCGTTTGCGCAACTATGAGAACACGAAAAGCAAGAATAGTGTCAGTGCCGGACGTTGTGCTTCAGTGAGGATTTCATGGAAGCCACAGGGGCCGTCGCGTTGTGTGGAGTGCAGCGGCCCTTCCTAGAAGGGCGTAAAAATGTCGGCTGACGCAATATATACGCTTAGAGGCGCGCGCTCGCGGCTCTAAGCGCCGAGCACATAATGGCGCCTGCGGAAGAACCATCCTTCCCCAGCCTAACACGGGGGTATTTTGGCCGTATCCAGCTCTGGAGGGTCCATCGTTTCTGAGGAAGAGGAATAAACGGGAAGAGGGCTTGCGCCCTTCGTGCTGGCAGGCAAATCCCGAGGATTGCGCGGCTTTCCTTCGCCGCCGCACGAATCCCTCGACAGATCGGCGAATCCCGCCTCGCGGCCAAATCTCCACTTGCGAACACCGTCTCCGCTCAGGGCGAAGAAATCGGGGGCTATCTTTTTCAACCTACGCTATTCGCAGTTCTGCTTACCTTTGTTTCGATTCTTTTAAATGCGAAGCGTTTCTTAGCGAACTTCGGTGAGTATGAGCGTATCTATCTATCTATCTATCTATCTATCTATCTATCTGTCTGTCTATCTATCTGTCTGTCTGTCTGTCTGTCCATCCGTCCGTCCGTCTGTCTGTCTGTCTGTCCATCTGTCTGTCTGTCTGTCTGTCTGTCTGTCTGTCTGTCTGTCTGTCTGTCTGTCTGTCTGTCTGTCCTTCCGTCCGTCTGTCTGTCCTTCCGTCTGTCTGTCTGTCTGTCTGTCTGTCTGTCTGTCTGTCTGTCTGTCTGTCTGTCCTTCCGTCCGTCTGTCTGTCCTTCCGTCTGTCTGTCTGTCTGTCTGTCTGTCTGTCTGTCTGTCTGTCTGTCTGTCTGTCTGTCTGTCTGTCTGTCTGTCTGTCTGTCTGTCTGTCTGTCTGTCTGAAATCCCGTCGCGTACGTCGTGAAACCCTTTCCTCGTGACACGAGTGGCACATACCTGGACACCATGCGCCACGATATGCGGGTATGCACCCCAGGTGTTGAACACAGTTTACATCTACGCATTCGTAATTTTAGGACATTTAGTTCTCCTGGTCGTTTCGATAATGGGATCGATACCAAAATTGGTATGGCATAACATGACTGTATGACAAGAATATGTGACTAGTCATACCATGAAAATCATTACACGTAAGTCATAAATGTCATGATTTACATTTCCCGGTCTTGCTGCTCTGGCGGTGGTTTTGTTCACATGACATACGGCAAAACTGGTAAGATATGACATGACTGCATGGTGAACATAAGTGACAGGCCCTATCGTGGAAATCATGACACGCATGTCATGTAAAACATGACTGCACATGCCATGCTCACGGTGCGCTTGCGGTCGTTTCACTAGCTTCACATATACCAAATTTGGTATTACGGGACGTGAATGGAAAATGAAGGTATAACTGCAGTGTTGCAAACATGATGATCATGACATGCGTGTCATGTAAGAACATGACTACGTTCTACGCTCATGATGCGCTCGCCGCAGTTTCGCTTACGTCCCATATACCAAATTTGGCATTACATGACGTGAATGGATGACGATGGCATGCGACTGGTGCAAACATGATAATCATGGCATGCGTTCCATGTAAAACATGACTACATGCTACGCTCAAAGCGCACTCACGACTGTTCAGCTAGCTCCGCATATACTAAATTTAGTATCACGTGACGTGAATAAACGACGAAGGTAAATGACACGTTGAAACATGATAATGCATGATGACATGCGTGTCATGTAAAACGTGACTACATGCTACGCTCATAGCGTGCTCGCGACCGTTTCGCTAGCTCCACATATACCGAATTTATATGACGTGACGTAAATAGACGAGGAAGGTTAACGACACGTACAAACCTGATAATCATGGCATGGAAGTCATGTACGGCATCATTTACTACTACCTCGTAACGTTGCGCTGATCCTAAAGTAATTGATTGATATATAGGGTTTAACGTCCCAAAACCACCATATGATTATGAGAGACGCCGTAGTGGAGGCTCCGGAAATTTCGACCACCTGGGGTTCTTTAACGTGCGCCGAAATCTGAGCACACGGGCCTACAACATTTCCACCTCCACCGGAAATGCAGCCGCCGCAGCCGGGATTCGATATATATATATATATATATATATATATATATATATATATATATATATATATATATATATATATATATATATATATATATATATATATATATATATATATATATATATATATATATATATATATATAGGCCCTTGCTGCTTCCCTGGTGGCTAATCAAGGTGGACAATTGGGCGAGTTGGTGGCACCAGGCCAGGGAAGCAGCAAGGGCCAATATCTGCATGAGCTGAGGAGGTCATCCATCGTCATGGGTGAAGAAGGAGTCCCTCTTCTTAACTGATGCAGATTAATACACGTTTATTTTTCCTCCCTTTATTCATATGTACATGTACACTTTTCAGCCTGGGTGGCCCTACGTTAAGGATGCAATGGGAGACTGGGTGACACTATTTCATATTAAACTTGCTAATGAGTGACTCCACATGCTCAAGTTGGACAACGTATGGTGCGCGCGCACTATGGGAGCTCCTGAGCTTAGAAGTATACATTAAACAATCATGTAGTCGAAAGGTCATCACCATAGCGCTACTAGAGAGTATAGTTCACTCGTTTATACCCCTCCCGGATAAAGGTCAGGCTATATATTCGCTATAGCAATGACTTCTCCCTCCGCGGTCGCTTGCAATCGTGAGTGACGGGGAGTGATCGCTAGAATGGGCAGACATCGAACGTGCAGCCAATGCTAACGTCTTGCGTAGGTGGTAGTTGTCTCTCCGATGACGTTTACGTGACGGGCACAACACTTTCTTCTTCTTGGGGGCTGACCCGACTATACTAGTGAAACCAAACAACGTGCGTGGCGTGGGCAACGCTTTGTCTCAATGTGGTCACTAAGGCCCGATCAAGGAAAAAAAAAGGGGGGGGGGGACCTTGAACGAGAAAGACTTAGGGGCCTACTCGTGGAGGACAATGAGTCGTTTCACTCTGCTCTTGCACTGTGCGTCGACGCGAACGACGGCTTCCGTGGCAACCCTCGCGTCGTGACGAATGCGACCGGAACACGTGCGTGTATGAACTGGGCTCGAGTTCTAATGCGACAACGCAAATAGACGGAAGAGAGGAGGAAAAAAAGAAACGTGTCATTATACAAAGAGGGGGTGAGGGGGTTTGCCATTAAATGTGGCGGCGTGCCACGCCTAAATATATACGCACACCGACGACTCGGCTCGAGAAGCGACGACCGCGGGGCGATCGCACGGCTTGTCGTGTGGCGAAGCGAAAGACCCTAATTACTTCCCCTCATGTGGTGGTTTGAAAGGACTAGACTCCGGGTTACGCAGTGGCACCCTGCACGAGCAACAAGGGACGCCCACCGACGAACGACCAGTTGTCGTACGACGACTCCAAACATCGGCGAGCCACCTAACTCTTCTGGTGTTATTGTGACCCTCCCCCATCTTCTTGGGGTCGCTTCAAGCCGACCCCTATCTCGGGTACACTGCACTGTCCCCGGGTAGTTCAGTGCGGCGAGCATGACTTCACCAGGGCGTGGCGTAACAGGTCAGCACTCCGGCCCGAAGAATCCTGGGCGCCGGGGCGATCGACCGGGGCGTGCTTCGCTGCCTCGCGCAGCTGCGTTCTGCAGGGCCTCCGAAGGGAGGCCGCTTCTCGTCGGGATCGAGTGGCTCGGGCCACGGTCGCGTATCGGGAGCAAAGGAGCTGGCGTGTGCGCAGCAATATACCCCTCACCCTCTTCCAGTTTGCGCTCTCCTCTTTGAAATGCTGAGTTGACTGCTTCGCAGCTGCTGGCAGACCGGGCCCGCCTTTGCCGCCGCTAAATTTACTTTATCGACGTAGACGCCAGTCGGGTGAGGAGGGGGGGGGGGTGGAGATGAGAAAAGAAGGGTGGCAAAGGTTGGCCTGCCGGCCTCCTTCTCTTTCTTCTGATAGGCGCAATTGTTCTAGCTCTCGCCTCAGTGGGTCGAAATAAAGCCCTCCTTTTTTTTTTTTCTCTCGCTGCTGTCAAGACTGATTCCAGCGATGAAGATGCGCGCGCAACTTGGCTGCGAAATTTAACGCATGAGGAGCCATCAGATGGCGGGTACGACGAGCGGAGAAATGAAAACTGATAGCAGCTCCGCAATAAAGGGCCGGAGATAGCGCCATTCGTTGGCGGTTCTCCATGAATCGTACCCCCCTTTGTGCTTTTAACAGTCATCTACAACCGCTAAATGTGAATGGGCACGCTTCCACAGGTAATTGCTATATGAAAAACGACGTTTCATTTTTTTTCAGTTGCCAGAAGACAAATGCCTTTCTCCTGTCTGATGCCCCGCCGCGGTGGTCTAGTGGCTAAGGTACTCGGCTGCTGACCCGCAGGTCGCGGGTTCAAATCCCGGCTGCGGCGGCTGCATTTCCGATGGAGGCGGAAATGTTGTAGGCCCGTGTACTCAGATTTGGGTGCACGTTAAAGAACCCCAGGTGGTCAAAATTTCCGGAGCCCTCCACTACGGCGTCTCTCATAATCAAATGGTGGTTTTGGGACGTTAAACCCCACAAATCAATCAATCAATTTCTCCTGTCTGATGATAAAGTCCCCGAATTACGACAGCCGTTTGTTGAAGGGCAACAACGCAGGACTTATAAAACGCGACGTCACAAGTGGAAACTGAAAATAAATACGTCACTGTGCATGCTTGGCCATACTGCTACTATATGTACTTGACCAGCTCAAATTTTCGGAAGAAATGAAGTGGATTGAAAGATGTTTTCCCCGTAGTAACAACTCTCAGACATTTGCCAATTAGGGATACAACTTAAAGGAAGTTTTATATTAGCAGTTTTTTGGAGTTGTGTAACGATGACAACAGCAACATGGATATTAGCAGCACCAGAATCGGTAAGCGGACATGAAGCGCTCGTGTTTGCACTGGTGTGCGCCAGGATGGTAGCCGTCAGCACTGCTACACAAATTAACTTCAGCGGATTGCGCATAACTGCAATATAAGTTAAACCGACATGACGGCAGTATCATAGGAGTGCATGGGCATGTTTATAAAATTGGGTAGCCAGTACTGCAACCGCAATTGATGTTACACAAACATTAGGGTCTATTTGAAAAGTAAGTGCGAGGCGTGGCATGGCTCTGTGGTGGAATACCCTTCAATTCCTGATGGGACACTGATATTTATTGTTTGCATTCGTCCGGTAAATGCTGCCTATGGCAGCTTTTTCTTAACGATCAAGCGTTAAAGTTACCCAGGCGCGTTTTCGCCATCCCTGGTTAGATATAAAAGGTCTATCACCTGTGGTGAATACTCGCATACTAGTGGCACGTATATAGCTATACCGTCGGATATGTGCCACTCTGTTTTAGAGAGTATTTGACGACGCACGCAAGGAGATTGTGTGACCTTACTAATGTCATGACCAGTGAGGCATATTCGTCAAACCACCCTCCCGTACTGATTTTGGTGTACCCCAAGTTAAGGGGGTGATCATGAGAGCACCCAGGCGTAGGCGGCTAGATAGATAGAAAATTTGACCGATTGCACGTAACTTGGGAATCGACGTAATGCAAAGACAGCGTAGGGATTGTAACCATTTTGCAATTTCTAATTGAGCGACACGTTATGAAATGACGGTAAATATATGTGCAAATGTTGCACGCACAGACAAATGTTGAACAGTTGCCGATGTTTGTATAACCAGTTGTGTGCACTTGCGCAATGGAACCAACAAGAACATGAGTATTAGCAACACCTGAAGCGATAAGTTGATATGAAGCACTGGTGATTGTGAAGATGGCAGTCCTGGACAGTACTGCATAAATCAACTGCAATGAATGTCACCTAAATACAACTGACGTTCGCCCGACGTGATGGCTGTATGATAGGCGTACATATGTAATGTTTATAAAATTATATAGCCAGTACTGCAACCACAATTGACGTTTCACGATCATTAGGGTTTACTTGAAAAGTAGTTGCAAGACCTGACGTGTCTGTGTGGTAGAATACTTAGTTACCACGCAGAGTGCTGTGGTCTGATTCCTGCTGGGACCCTTACATTTATTCGATGAAGTCGTCGGATCAACGCTGCCCATGTCAGTTTTTTCGTAACGCCCACACGTTAAAATTACTCATGTGTGTTCTCGCCATTTCTGAGTAGATAGTAAGTGTCAATCACCTGTGGCACACACCCCAATGCCAGTGGCACATACCTGAAGGTTAGTATGTGCCAATGTCTGGCGCGAACTGTTTGACGACGTACGCGACGGGCTATTGTGAGTCTTGACCAGCGCGTCAAATTCGTCCAACCAACCTCCCATGTTAATTTTGATTCAAGCCAAGTTAAGGGGGTGATCACGAGAGCATCCAGACGTAGGCGACTAAATAGATAGATAGATAGATAGATAGATAGATAGATAGATAGATAGATAGATAGATAGATAGATAGATAGATAGATAGATAGATAGATAGATAGATAGATAGATAGATAGATAGATAGATAGATAGATAGATAGATAGATAGATAGATAGATAGATAGATAGATAGATAGATAGATAGACAGACAGACAGACAGACAGACAGACAGACAGACAGACAGACAGACAGACAGACAGACAGACAGACAGACAGACAGACAGACAGACAGACAGACAGATAGATAGATAGATAGATAGATAGATAGATAGATAGATAGATAGATAGATAGATAGATAGATAGATAGATAGATAGATAGACAGACAGACAGACAGACAGACAGACAGACAGACAGACAGACAGACAGACAGACAGACAGACAGAGAGATAGATAGATAGATAGATAGATAGATAGATAGATAGATAGATAGATAGATAGATAGATAGATAGATAGATAGATAGATAGATAGATAGATAGATAGATAGATAGATAGATAGATAGATAGATAGATAGATAGATAGATAGATAGATAGATAGATAGATAGATGCTCCCCGCCATGGTGGTCTAGTGGCTAAGACACTCGGCTGCTGAACCACAGGTCGCGGGATCGAATCCCGGCTGCGGCGGCTGCATTTCCGATGGAGGCGAAAATGATGTAGGCCCGTGTGCTCAGATTTGGGTGCATGTTATAGATTCTCAGGTGGCTGAAATTTTCGGAGCCCTCCCCTACGGCGTATCTCATAATCATATGGTGGTTCTGGGACGTTAAAACCCCACATATCAGATAGATAGACGCCAGAAGTACATGCAGTACGCAATGTTTCGCATTTAAAGCTTGCTATCGCGGTCAAGTTAAAAACTCATTGGCTTCGGAATCAAAATGTAGACGAGCTCAACTAACAGGCTCGCTGCCGAACATCGATCACTTTATAAATGCTTATTCTATGTCCTCTGGTTTTCCCACGTTGTGTTACGTGTCTTTAGCAGCGTTGGTGATATGGACGAGTTCGTGCATAGTTCAACGCCCGAGATTTTTTAGCTAAATTACGCGGCATTCATGCAAGATCGTCTGCATATTTACAGCCACGGGGTTTTATCAAATTGTCATGGTATACGAAAGACGCCGCACCATGTTCGTGTGTGTCATGGCAATTAGCAATGCATCAAAATTCATTTATTTTATAGCGCCTTTCTTAGACGTTACCAGCTCGACGACTAGCCGTTACCAATGGCTATAGCCTACTCGTAGCGCGAGTGCGAAATTTTAAAAAATTAATATTTTTAATGAAGCGACATTTTTATTCTTAGCGGATACTCCATACGCACTCTTTGCCCGGCACGGAAGTTTGCGAACGTCGGCGATACCGTTCTCGAAACGTTTAATGGTCAAACGCTCGTGTGGCCTCAACGATCAATATCACATCACCACGCACTGTACGCGTACTTGTAATTCGCAGAGGTTAATGCCACTCATCATCTACACGATAAATGTGCTAGGTTTTACTTTTTCTGTGGCATTTTTTCCACGGTTGTAGCAGACTGCGTTGCAGTGAAAAAAGACCATGGAAAACCGTAGTTTTTCTTTCTTTGCTTTTTTTCTTTTTTCTCGCTTTCATCATTTCTTTCTTTTTTTCACCCACACAGAAGAAGTACGCATTTGAAAGCTTGCGAAATTTCTTTCTACTCCAGCAATACCGCGAGCTTCTACAGATACACTCAGCTACAGTGGGTGCCCATTTAGACGAAATATCTGCAGTATACCCTCTCAGCAGCAGCAGCAGCAACTCAGAAGAACTTTCATTGCAATGGTCACTGCTTAGTAACCGATTGTTATCCACAAAGCACGCGTATAATCTGTAGCTATTGTCAACAAAAGCGCGCGGTGAATGGACTCCTTGTTGTTCGATATTAGGCAGCGTATGTGTTCGTTACGTTACGTAACCGCAGGCACCGTGCTTGCGAGACCGAAAGTAAGAGTTGCGTCGCTTGCGAAACTTCGTTTTGGGACTATTTGGCCCAACGGAGTTGCCGTCACAATTGCCGTGTTGTTGCGAAAAGCACAAGAATCGGTTCTCCGCGGCTTCGCTCACATGAGCGCGACGTCTATACACGACACGTGTTACATTGTTCAGTTTTCGCGAACTCAGCAGCCGTACGTCGCTTTTCGATGAATGTGTCGACGCCGCGAATGAAATAACACGCGCCAGATGCACATTTCACAGAAGAATGACCACCTTAAATAATAATATTCATCGAAACATTTTCATAAAGAAAAAAAAAACAAGAACGACGAACTAGCGCTCCCTGCATCTTCCATAGGGAAGATACCAGCATTTTATCTGCTTTCGACACCTATTCACCCGTTTCTCATTTGATAGGGATCATAATATTTCATATTTTTCGGCACTAAGGAATTTTCCACGTTCGTTTGCCCATTTTAACCTAACGTCTGATCACTGCCCCCTCGAAATTTTGTGACGCCTTTGCTCCTATTCGTTTGTTTTCACTCACAACGACCACGTTATAATGAAGGCAGTGACCAATCGCCGATGCAACACTGCGCATGTCTTAGTCGTCGACGCGTACACCTTCAACATGCCATGTGCGCACAATGCCTTGCTATAGCGGCAGCATAAGCTAAGACAAAGACCACACAGGCGCTCCGTGGCAAAGCTGTATACCGTCATGACGCAAAGAGGTCGAAGATTCTAGTGTACTGGTTGAACCCGAGTGCGATCTGTTAGGGAGGAAGGGGGAACGTCGGCTTTGCTTTGGCGTATCGTACGACCAATTAAGGGCAGGCTTTGCCAAGATTATGCGATACTGTGCCGGAGGAAACCATGTGATCCCCCGTCACTCCGGTTTGTTTCCCGTCGTGTACACATTCGCCGGGGTCCCGGTATTAAGTAACACTCTATTCGCTAGCTAGCTTGACCATTCTGACTTTCTTTGTCTTGGTTGTGCATCTCTTTAATAAAGGTACTTATTAGATGCAGGAAGTCAAGCATACGTATAGACTGTTGGGTAGTACTTATTATTTTATAGGCGTTCTGGTTGTTGCTGTTTTTACATACATACTCATACACAGACACGCATTGCCCAAACAAACGTTATAAGTCTAAAACATATATATGTGATCAATAGAGAAAACCACCTGAGGAACCGGCAGGCCTTCGCTGAACACGCAGCACTGTCACAGTGAAAGCTAAACGAGCGGCCTTTGAGAACGTTCTTTTAACACTCTTTGGGTAGTTCCAGTAAGCACTCGTCCTGGGTACCCACTACGACATTAATCATCGTGTAGTAAGCAAGCATTTACTATGCCATGCTTTGTCATTCTTCGGAGAAGCATGGTACTTGCTGCACACTTGCGAGGAGCTTCGTGCAATTTTTTACGGGCATGCTGTGGCTGACGACGATGAACAAGTATGCCAGAAGCTTTTGTAATCTTCACAATCGCCCAGAGTGGGTATGCACCACAGTTAATGAGTGAGCAATATCAAGCTTTTGCAAACGTTTGGAGCATTGTACGACCCACTCGTCCCGCAATTCGCATCATCTGACACCTGGTTGTTCCTGTGGTGTTTTATAACACTTTATTATATACTCATATTAACGCGATTCCTTTCTCGACATCAAGCCTGCCTAGGGCCAATTCGGGAGGGAGCTCAAAGTATCGGCGTGGTTCATTGGTATAGCATACTCGACTGGAACGAAGGGGACCCTGGGTTGAAATCTCATTGTGTCCTTAATTTAATTTACTTAATGACTACATTTTTTTTCTTATTTCGTGTATCAGTGGTTAAGAACACCGGTGGCGGACAACTACGGCGCGCAGGTGACCCATGTTGTGTTGTCATAACAGCTTTCACTGTAAAACAATGCATGTGCACTCGCGTTAACGTCCACGCTCACATTCGTCACGTAAAACGCCTCTGGACGCGTAAAAAACACACAAATGCGGTTTTTGAAAACCTTTTCTTAGCAAAGTTTAGCGCGATGGACTGTTTGATCAATCTCGTGAACAAGCACAGTGCATTAAGTACTTGCGTCGTATAACAAGCATTTTCAGAGTTACTGAGCTATACGCGCTCGTGAAAACCAGTTGCAAAACCGGTCACAATTCACTGTTTAAATCTGCGCATTATTCTACGAAATACTAAACCTGCCAGAATCAGTACAAACATATTCGATACTATATTGGACAAACAAATGAACGGATGCGAGTAATACTGAGTGTTTCGCTATATGGTATTTCGTTTCCAACTTTATGCCGCACACTGGGCCGTTGCATAATCCTCTAAAATGGTAGCGCCAGTTGAGCGGCGAGATATCTAAATCTTTTCCATCTCTCGTTTCGATTCGATGAAGTGAGAAACACTCCGTACAGCCTGTCGTGAGAACATCCCTCATGGCACGCATGGTTCGGGACACTGCGGAGAAACGCGGCCCCTCGTGGCTTCAAACATATATCGCGAGCTCTTCCACAGTCTCATATTGATAGAGCTGTTGTCCGAGATATGTGTCGAAATGAAGCCACCTTGCACTTTGACGTGAAGGGTCTCTATATTAGCTCCCCTCGTAAACCAAGATTTGCGAAGTTTCCGAAAACTGTCGCGTGGCTTTGAAAAAAAAAATATCGCTCAACCAATAAACAAACGCGCCAACACTCGGCTATTTCTTTACTTTTACCGCGGTTTTTGAAACCTTAAGGGTTTTTCACTTTTTCACGACCGTGGTTGTCAAAAAGATTATGTATATGGTCTTCGTTTTTTTGACAGTTGAATTTTACGGAAGATTTCCTACAAGCATATAAAAAGGGGGAATAAAAGAGAAAATACGTGGTAGAAACATGAAAAGAGTTTGAGATGAAACGATGATATATGCATGTCATCTGGATAACAGCAGGAGCAACTAACCTGACACAAATACGATTACTCAAATCTTTCAATATTGTGTACAGTGGCGAATTTCTTGTGAGTCAACGCCCCATGATTTCCAAAACAATATTTTGTAGGCACGAGGTATGTGGGCATGCACTTGCCTTCTCCCTTTTGAGAACTTAATTCAGTCACACGGTGAAGATGCACATAAAACATTGCCGCTCTCAGATGAGAGTCAAACAGTTAGGAGATTTCATATCAAAAGTGCGAGTGTTTCGATGAACTTCTCTCTTGACACACACACACACACACACGCATATATATATATATATATATATATATATATATATATATATATATATATATATGCGTGTGTGTGTGTGTGTGTGTGTGTGTGTGTGTGTGTGTGTGTGTGTCAAGAGAGAAGTTCATCGACGCACTCGCACTTTTGATATGAAATGCACCTGTTCACTAGCGTAAAAAAGCAGACAGTCAGATTTAAGCAGCTTCCACTGGGACAACACATTTATATGCATGTAATATAGTATTACACGCGACGGTTTTTATGCATTACCTCGCAACTTTCCGCATGAATACAATTATGTCAATTGATGGAGGCCTCCCCAATAGTATATGTTTGTATCATTGAATGAAACTTTCAATGACTACAACCAGTTTCCTAAGAATCGACTTTTTAAATACGAAGCAATCGTTGGGGAACCATGAAGTACTTTCAGTGTTTCTGTCTACTTATCTACTGCCCAGGTATACGTCTTGGTCCTTTAGTAGTTGCCTGAGCACTTTAGACCAAATTGGTGCAGGGAGGCACGAGGGTATGAGAACATGCGTCTTGTCCCGACATAACGTGAAAATCATATCGTGTACGTGAAGAAACGTTTTCTCTCAGTCATGTGTGTCGCACACCCGTATACCAAAGGCTGCAGTATGCTGGCATGCGCCTTAATGTTTTTAATTGGAGTGGTGACAACATACGTCGGTAATTTAACCGCGATAACTTAAAAAAAAAATCTAGCGTCCACAAGGTTGATCCGACGGCTGCAAAGAATAATAATCAGGATCCCAGCAGAAATTGATTGATTGATGATTGATTGATTTGTGGGGTTTAACGTCCCAAAACCACTTCTGATTATGAGAGACGCCGTAGTGGAGGGCTCCGGAAATTTTGACCACCTGGGGTTCTTTAACGTGCACCCAAATCTGAGTACACGGGCCTACAACATCCCAGCAGAAATTGAACCGAAGCAGACATCAAGTACGTTCAAAGTGATTATGGCTGCAGTGCTATAGCTACCTGAATTTATAACAACGAGATAAACATTGTCTATGTACTCGTACTTTACAGACGCACGTCATACCGGGTTAACATCAGTTGTGGCTTCAGGGTCTGAAGTGGTTCTAAGAGGGAAAAGAACAGAAAAGTGGGCCCCGTAACTGTCTGCGTCAAGATGCAACACCTCAACAGTAGCTCACAAGGGATGGGGGTGAGTAGGGATTAAAATAATAGGATTAAAGGTATAGAGAGAGAGAAAGATGCGCTGGGACAGTGAGCGAGGATATATGAGGGGATAGGAGAGATAGGAAAGATGGAAACACGATGACAGGAGTCCGAGGACGGGGCACCACTTGCGAGAGCTCTTGGCGGCGTCAGGAGGTGGCGCAGGGCCAGCCCAGTCAGCCACAGCTACCCTGACGTCGGAGATCGCGAGGGCACAACTGGTCGGCACAGAATCCAGCGAGCGAGAGGCTTCAAGGTCTGCTCCGCTTTTATAGCAGTCTCATATGCATTATATACGCACTTATATGAATCGACAAGCTACAATCAAGCGTTGTTCGGCAACGGAAGAATGCGCTAACAAATGATATTCACATCATCGCACCGTATACCCCACACGTCATTTCCATATAAATTATGACCTTGCCCTAACGTGAGTGCTGAGGTTGTGTCAGGTGAAATTTTCTTCAAACGTCAGTGTGGTGACTGCTACAATTAACTCTATTTACAGAAACACGTCTATGTACCCCGTAACGCCTGTCCGAAAGAAAATAAGAATGTGGCGTTGACGGTACTCGCTGACAGCTTTGAATGAAACCGATTTCACACGTTCACAGGCTGAGTACTGGCCGCTTTAGCCCAATTTCTGCATCGAATAATGATATGTTGGGTTTAACGTCCCAAAACCACCATATGATTATGAGAGACACCGTAGCGGAGGGCTCCGGAAATTTCGACCACCTGGAGTTCTTTACCGTGCACCCAAATCTGAGCACACGGGCCTACAGCATTTTCGTCTCCATCGAAAATAACTTCTGCATCCAATATGCGACGCTCATCTTGCTATCACGCCTCTTTCTCTGATTATGCTTCGGTGGTTAACATCTACAGATAGCACAATAGTTCGTTCAATAAATTTATCATGGATGTTAGTCGTCGGGTTGGAGATGTATCAAGCGTCAACTATATAGGATACATTCACGTTTGACGGGGCTATAGCTGCAAAACAACAAAAACGTACGCTTGGCAAACTTTCCTTTACCAATGACCAATAAACATTTAATTACTTCTGTAAAGGCGTGTTTTACTTTAGTGCTGTATACCGATTCCTATGACGGAGGAATCAATTTTCAAGGAATGATTGCTGTTATATTTTTCATAATAAGAATTAAAATTTCTTGCCTATATTCAAGATTGTGGATATTATAATTTGCCTTGTTTGCTAATAGTCTGAACGCTGTTTCAGGAGCGAGCAATTATAATAATATTGCTTTATCATGTAACTGTTATTATCTAATTCTCAACCCTTTTATTAAAATGTATAGTTCGATCTGTTATGGTATTAGTACATTGTTAACACTCATTGTATTTGTATCAACAACATTTCTTGAAGGGCCTCCAGACACCTGCATAAATACGTAAGTACAAATGGTGTAAACAAAATTTTCCTTTAAAAGAACAAAATGTGCGCGATTATAACGTTAAACTGTCCCTCGTTGCTTTCTTTCGAAATGGTCGTTAGCTGTATATGATTGGTGTAAACAGTCTTTCACACGACACCAGCTTGTTACGCGATGCAACAAATGACACGAAAATGATCCATCGCGTAATGAACATTTATGCATGACCACGTAAAAAATAAGAGAGTGAACTATTTTCGATACGGCATATTGCTTGCCCTTGGTTCTTCGGCCTTTAAATTTTTTGGGCGCCATAAAATTGCCAGTTTATTACATGACGCACGAAGCCGGAGATCGTCTCCTTCTAAATGTAATTCAAGTAGGCTAGTTGCCAATCACATAGGCAGCGGATAATTATAGCAGCTAGCGAGACGTATTATGAGTATAATAAAATATTTCTACTTGCATCGTAACGTCGTTTAGCAGTTTGATTGCGTATACATCTCTGTGAGGTCATACTTGATGAAAGAAAAAGTAATAGAGAAAAATAGGCACCGCTGCACATGTGTGCTTCGATCATCGCTGTCCGAAATGTATTTTGAGCAGTGTACAACACAATTCGAATTCAGTGAAAACCAACTAGCCAGACTCCTAATTAGCCTCCATAGTCCTAAAAACCACAGGCTTTCCACTTCTCATTGCTCCGTTGGGTCAAGTTGTGGGGAAAGTTTAAAAGTTGAGCTTTCTACTGACCTCGAGCCCACTGTTTTATTCGTGGCCTTGCAAGCTGCCGCCATGGCTCCAAAGTACCATGAGCAAAGCTGATCAGGTTTATTAGAGGCTAAATTGGCAACACTTTTTTTGGCGTTTCAGTATGAAAAAAAACTTAAACATTAAAAATGATTCATAACACTCATCGTCTCATAACAGCTTCGACAGAGCAGCAGTCATGCTATATCCTTTTCAAAGAAAGAAAATTATTTTCCAGAAGCCACAAATCATTTGGCTGGTCCATAAAAAGTTTGCTCGTTCCCATCCGTAACTGCATCAACAAGTTGATTGATTGATATGTAGGGTTTAACGTCCCAAAACCACTTTATGACTATGAGAGACGCCGTAGTGGAGGGCTCCGGAAATTTCGACCACCTGGGGTTCTTTAACGTGCACCCAAATCTGAGCACACGGGCCTACAACATTTCCGCCTCCATCGGAAATGCATCAACAAGTCACAGCGGAATAAAAGCATGAAAAAGTGATGTAATGTTACAGGGCCCCTATTCGCCGCTTACCTGCTGTGCAATGCTACAGCGCAAGGCACGAAAGCGAGGTGACCCGCACCGCAAGGAGCCTACAAGGAAAATCATCAGTGCGGAAATATTGGCAAACTGCCGCTATATTTCAGCATTGCCTCGTAACATTTTCATTTTCTCGAAAGAACATAATTGAGGAATCACTATTGTGACGGAAAACATCGCCTTAGTAGCTGGTTTCCCCAGCGTGCAGCCAAGAGTGACCACTGTTGGAAGTAGGGGAGGGGGGGGGCTGAGCTTTTTTAACTTTTGTCAGTTAAGGGAGGGGGGGGTCGGGCCCTTTTTGCCTCCCCGGCTAGTATGCCTATGTGAAGGGGGTATTTTTTAAATCGTTAAAGGGCCCATCAAGCGATAAATTCAGTTTTAAAGTATAGATCTGATGACGAAGTTGTGACATCCCATTTGAGATGATGACGTAACCTGATTACGTTCTCACGTCAAACGCGCACACTTTGTAAGGCAGCTTTTCGGCATAAACCTTGTTTTCGACTGATAAGCACCCGCGAAGGTTTTTGTTTGTTTATTTGCTTGTTTATTTGTTTGTTTCTCCTTTCCCAATGGCTGGTGATCTTGGCTAATTATACGCGAAACACGAAGACCTGTTGTAATACGCGGTTACAAAGAAATATAGCGACAGTTCATTACGAATACAATATATGCAGCTATCTGTGTAGTGCCAAAGAAATCGCTTTTTTCGAACAAAGTAGGGGCGCACTACACCACGAGGAAACGGTGTGAGACAGATTAACACTTTCAAAAAATATATATATGGGAACTTTCTGAGCTCCCGTTGGGCCAAAAGCTTTACAGACTATCACGGAGCGTGCAAGGGCACGAAAACACGTCAAGTCTCGCTCGTGAGCAGCGCGCACACAGCCCAAGCCGTTAAGCTCTGATACGTACGAGAGCCACGCAACAAACGGTGCGACTGTCGCAAATAAGAATTCCACGCGTGGCGAAACAGAAGCTCTGTGGAATATAATACCGCTCGGCTACCTGAATAACGCGCGAGAACGTATACGTATCATCTGGCCTAAGAAGGCGAGGGAGCGAATATTGGGGAGCCGCTTCCGCCTCTTCCAATCGAAAACCCTCGGGAAGGGCTTCGCATGGTTCTTGCCATGCGGAGCAATTGCGCCCCTCGCACAACGGGAGAACTTGAGACCCGGCGCTAGTTTCGCAGATTCGTTACCGCCGCGTTCTTCCCTTTCTACACGGGGGAGTCCCGGCTGCGCCGTTGTCGCCGTAGGCGGCGCCTTCGTTTGTCGGCGCTGCGCCGTAAGCAAACTCGGTGAACCGGAGAATCTGATCTCGTCGGCCACCTCTCGCCTCTTCCAAGAGCTCGAGTGCGCTGGACGCAGTGGCAGCCTCCCGGCGGTAGTTGGCACCTCTGCTGATCTGCATGCTAATCAGAAATTTCATGGTACTCCGGGTTTGCGTGCTGCGCGTTTTCCCCAGTATCCTGTACAACGTTTCACTGGAAGATGGCGGTAAAGAGGGAGAGAATTCGAGACAATTGTAAGCGATTTGTGCGCAGAGCTCTTCATTTACATAGACAAAAAATCTTGTCTCCTGTTCGCACTCCGAGGCGGAAATGTTGTAGGCCCGTGTACTCAGATTTAGGTGCACGTTAAAGAACCCCAGGTGGTCGAAATTTCCGGAGCCCTCCACTACGGCGTCTATCACAATCATATGGTGGTTTTGGGACGTTAAACTCCACATATCCATCCATCCATCTGTTCGCACTCCCGATCCCCTGGACGAGCTCACTTTTAACGGCGAAGAAGAATTCAGCGCTTTTTTAACTTTTTCTTCTTCGTTTCAGAAGAGCGGATTGTCAGGTGCGCAGAGAATCGAAGGGCTAACACACCGAATGTCCTTTGTTTTCCCGGAATAATCTACGGGCTATCACTTCCGTCTTTCGTCTATTACCACCTGCGCTTTCCACTTGCTTCGTCCCACTATTCATTTTTTCTCTCTCTACAGCGGTCTCGTTCTTATCGTTACTACGTTGAGAGCAGTCAACAAGAAGCCACTAAAATTATTTGGCGTCTTGGCCAGCTATATTCAACCAGGCTGTTTTCTCCGGCCGTAAAAGAGGCGTTTGTACGTCACTTGTGCTCCCTAACTGCAGCCAGCGCAGCCAACATCTGAAGCGGAGGGCACATCTGAGAAACAAGCATGTAAAATTAACTATTCCGAATGACCTGCGCTATCGTAGTCACAAATCGTCAACGTGGGGAAGTGTACCACCCCTAATATGGCATTTATCCACTATACATGCTGATTAGGTATGAACTGCGCATTGAAAAGTCATATTCGTATTACGTTCATTAACAGACGTCAGCCATGCTCTCCCGAACAACCAGCACACCGCATCTACTCAAAGCGCGATGCTGCATATGGATACACTGAGAGCTGTCCTGCCGTTCTGCTGTATAGTAGAGGTATGCTAAAGAAACTAGCGGCATTCGACGCCCAGAAAATTCATAAGCTGGCTAAGAAAGAAGAATTGATTGATTGATGCAGCCGCCGCAGCCGGGATTCGAACCCGCGACCCGCGGGTCAGCAGCCGAGAACCTTACCTAATAGACCACCTCGGCGGGTCACCGAAAGGAGAGAGACAGAGAGAGAGAGCTTTTTATTGAAAGGCAGAGAACTTAGTCGGCGTATGCAAATCGCTAACGTGATACTTAGCGTGGCTCACCAATCGTCAGAATAGAAGAGAGTGCACCAAGTTTGAGCAACAGTTGAGTAACAGCTATAAAACTTCAGCATTTTGTTTGTTTGTTTGTTTGTTTGTTTGTTGTTTTTTCGCGCATACGCTGTGAACTATCTGGTTGTCTTGCACGCTCTCTTCTTCCGCCTTTATCCTTCGTGCTCCCATTTTCCCTTTCACAGTGCGTGACAGCAAAACGGGTATTGCGGCCTTGTTAACATTCCTACCTTCTCTCTTTTTTCTTCTTTTTATTCTTCCCTCCCATTTTAATTGCTGCTTTCTGTCACGAATGAAGTTACTCAGTTGTTAAAAACAAAGTAACAGAATTATTTACTTATTTATATCTGTCCGCATTGCCCTTGAAAGCTTTCACTTAAACGTTTCACGCAAGAAAAATAAGGGAGAAAGAGGAATGGGAAGTAGTGGGACACAGAAACATGAATGTGTGTCTACGAAGTAATCAAGAATGAATGGCGGTGCATGAACTGCTCGTAAATCAGTGTCTTATTGGATATCATCTGCAATTGCAAGAACGTTAAGCGTTAGAAAATGGATGTTTAATAACCGTACTATCGAGAATAATCTAAACAGACTCAGGACAAACAGTACTAGCTCTTGGCCCTAAGAACCGGAAAAGCAAGTGTCTGGGGACAGAGCGATAGCAGGGCCTACAACGTTGCTTGCGGCTTTTGATGACACTTCGTAAAAAGCAAAAAAAAAAGCGCAATAGTAACCAAAAAACTCACACAGTTTGCCGTGGAATCGCTATATAATTCGAAACTGAGAAATATCAAAACAAATAGCAGTCCGTGTATGAATACAACCAATGAGCGAAGCTCCTTAGAAATGGGACACAATCGACTGTGCTGCTCGTGTCGCTGTTGGCTTTCATGAAGGCGGTAGAGTGGAGAGCGGGTAAGGAGGGCGTTTTAATTAATGCTAAACTCAGTGGCGGGAACGACTGAACGAATGAGTGTGCTGTGCGCTATCTGCCGCCGCGCATGCGCTTTCCGCTCGCCGGGAGCACGCACTTGTTGCTTTGATTGATTGATATGTGGGGTTTAACGTCCCAAAACCACCATTTGATTATGAGAGACGCCGTAGTGGAGGGCTTCGAAAATTTCGACCACCTGGGGTTCTTTAACGGGCCCCCAAATCTGAGCACACGGACCTACAACATTTCCGCCCCCATCGAAAGTCATGCCACCACAGCCGGGATACGAACCCGCGACCTTCGGGTCAGCAGCCCAGTACCTTAGCCACCAGACCAACGCGGTGGGGCCACCTGTTGTTTTGCTTAAAGTAACTGTATATGCTGCTACCTTTAGGTAGCAAAAAAAAAAAATCGGCAGATTTCACGTACCTGGGAATCGACGTTATAATGCTAAGAAAGCGGAGGAAAGGTGACCATGTTGCAATTTTTTTAATGAGCGACACGTCATGAAATGACGCTAAATATATGTGCAAATGTTGTACGCACAGACATATGTTGAAGAGTAGCAGATGTTTATATAACCAGTTGTTTGCACTTGCGCAACGATGTCAACTAGGACATTCGTATTAGCAACACCAGAAGCTGATATGAAGCGCTGATGCTCGCGAAGATGCTGGCCCTTGGCACTTCTACATAAATCAACACCACAACTGACGTTAACCCAACGTGACGGCTGTATCAAAGGATTGATTGATTGATTGATTGATTGATTGATTGATTGATTGATTGATATGTGGGGTTTAACGTCCCAAAACCACCATATGATTATGAGAGACGCCGTAGAGGAGAGCGGAATTTCGACCACCTAGGGTTCTTTAACGTCCACCCAAATCTGAACCCACGGGCCTACAACATTTCCGCCTCCATTGGAAATGCAGCCGCCGCAGCCGGGATTCGATCCCGCGACCTGCGGTTCAGCAGCCGAGTACCTTAGCCACTAGACCACCGCGGCGGGGCCTGTATCAAAAGGGTACATACGTAATGTTTATAAAACTGGGTAGGCAGCAGTGCAACCACTATTGACCGCAGGGCGCGGGCTCAAATCCCGGCTGCGGCGGCTGCATTTCCGATGGAGGCGGAAATGTTGTAGGCCCGTGTGCTCAGATTTGGGTGCACGTTAAAGAACCCCGGGTGGTCTAAATTTCCGGAGCCCTCCACTACGGCGTCTCTCATAATCATATAGTGGTTTTGGGACGTTAAACCGCACATATCAATCAAATCAATCAACCACTATTGACGTTTAACGAAGGTTAGCGTGTACTTAAAAAGTAGTACCGAGAACTGGCGCAGCTCTGTGGTAGAATGCTTGACTGCCACACAGAATGCTTGGGTTCGCTTTCTGCTGGGACCATGAAATGTATTGTTTGCAATCGTAGAGGAGTGATCGCTGCCTATATGAGGTTTTTCTTAACACTGACATTTATTCCATATGCATTCGTTGGGTCGGCGCTGCCGATGTCGGGTATTGCTTAACGCTCGCTCGTTAAAACATAACGTGTGTGTTCTCGTCGCTCCTTATTAGATACCGTCAATCACCTATGGCACATACCCACATACCAGAGGCACGTACCCGCGTGTGGTATATGTCACTGTCTGGCTTGAAGTGTTTGACGACGTACGCGGCGGGATTGTGACATTATTCACATATTGACCAGCGCGTCATATTCGTCAAACCACCTTACCCTCCCATGCTGATTTTGGTTCACGCCAAGTTATGGGGGTGACCACGAGAGCACTCGAACCTAAGCGTATAGATAGATAGATAGATAGATAGATAGATAGATAGATAGATAGATAGATAGATAGATAGATAGATAGATAGATAGATAGATAGATAGATAGATAGATAGATAGATAGATAGATAGATAGATAGATAAATAGATAGATAGATAGATAGATAGATAGATAGATAGATAGATAGATAGATAGATAGATAGATAGATAGATAGATAGATAGATAGATAGATAGATAGATAGATAGATAGATAGATAGATAGATAGATAGATAGATAGATAGATAGATAGATAGATAGATAGATAGATAGATAGATAGATAGATAGATAGATAGATAGATAGATAGATAGATAGATAGATAGATAGATAGATAGATAGATAGATAGATAGATAGATAGATAGATAGATAGATAGATAGATAGATAGATACGTTCTAAGTCGCCGAAGTTAGCTAAGAAATGCTTCGCATTTAATAGCGCATTTCTTTTTCAACGCCACTAGCAACTATGCACTGCGGACAAGCTCGTGCACAGACTGGTCCACCGAAAGCGGTTGCCGTTCACCTAGAATCTATCAGGTGACCGTCGTGCGCTCTGTATATCTTTAGCTATACGTATACAGGTGCTTTTATTTGCTTTACATTTATGTCCTCAAGTTTCGACAGCAAAGTATTTGCCTAGATTAGGCACCATTGTTGAAAACATTCTTTAAAAAGCACTGCTTTGCCGCAAAGGCAAAGCAATGAACGTGATAGCAACAAATTGGAAGGTCACGAGCAGAATGGAAAGCAGATCAAAACGCGCCCCGCGTTTCTCACACATTAACGACGCACGAAACGTACTCACAGGTACAGATGCACGCGAATAAGCGTCTCAGTTGTTACTTCGCTGTGTCTGAAAAGCGCACGCTTTTCGCAAATAGAGACTGCAATGATTGCAGTTACCTTTGTGCGCCCGGTAACTCCAACTGAACCGTTCCACGTAAAGCCGGAGGCCAGCCAAGACGTACGATCCTCCCCTCCTTCCCACTGTGAGATAAGGGTGCGCGAGGAAGCGTCGGTACCCTACTCTAAGCGGGGCAAAGTACGCGTGGGAGATTACAGCGCGCGCGGCCGCGCGATGTGGCGACGCGAGCTCATTGCGCCATTTTGCAGGTAGTGCTGAAAACAAGATGATTCCCCCCGAGATGCCCGCGAGCAGCGGTAAGTGGTAGATACAGATAGCTTGCCGTTTGTACTGTGAAGGACGTGCTCCTCAGTGGCTCAGAGGTTAACGTCTTGCATTCACGATTTTAAAAGAACCCAAGTTAGATTCCGCGCGCGCGCGGAGTCTTTTTTCTGGTTTTAACGCGGCAGCGTTAGAGAGTTCCCGTCGCACAAATTCTGCCGTCGGCGTCGCCACCGCTGGCAAACGAAATTCCCGGCTCTATAGGGAATTTCGTTTGCCTCGTTCTCAATTTTCGACCCTACATATATGTAGGATCGACCCGGGCCGTTCGCGTGGCAAGCAGGTGTCCTACCACAAAGCCACGTTGTTACTTGCAGCTGCGCCGGGAGAAAAACAGTACATAAATGCCATGTAGTAGAAGGAGTCTCCTTGACGCATTTTGTTCGACAGGTGTCTCGACGAAAACGAGCTCATTCGGCGATTTGTAGGCGCATTTAGGAGGTCCTGAAACTATGTCGAAAAAGGCTGGGATTATGCAGCGATAGTGCAGCCGTCGCCGCTAAAAACACGCAGGAACTTTCAAACAGCTCTAAAAATAGACAAATATGTCCATCTAGCGGAAACCATATCATGCCATTTCAGGGGCGTTGATCAAGCAAACAGCAAACGCTAGACAATGTACTGCCATCTGTGAATCATTGCGAGACTCTTCGTGGCCTCGCCTCCGAGATGGCGTGCGCACGGTGTCTATCTTGGAGGCCATGCGACTCTTGCATTACTTCAAAAACCTGTAGTCGCGCGCGCGCGCGCGCGCGTGTGTGTGTGTGTGTGTGTGTGTGTGTGTGTGTGTGTGTGTGTGTGTGTGTGTGTGTGTGTGTGTGTGTGTGTGTGTCATCAAACGCTCGCACTTGCGCACGCGTGCGTTTGTGTGCGTGGGCCTGTGTGTAACAAAACATATTAATAAGTATGCACTTAGCAGGTGAAGGGCGCACTAAGGGCGGGATTTTGCTATCGCGTTCAACTCTTCAAGGTGAAGCTTAAGGGTGCCCCAATGTTTTTCTCTTTCTTGCATTTTGATATATATTGATACGTATACGATGAGTGATGCCGACGCCGACACCGGGGGCAAAATTCAGTCGAGAGTGTCCATATAATTGATATTGCAATCAAAATATTCAATGCTGTAAGCTTAGTGGGGGCGCTCCTTGAATCTCGGAGGACCTATATTTCGTGTTGGTGAGTTGTCGCTTATCTTCCATAGCTGGGCTCCACTTTATGAAGCATGCGGTAGAAGCAGTGCATGTTGTCTAGTGGCTAAGGTACTGGGCTGCTGACCCGCAGGTCGCGGGTTCAAATCCCGGCTGCGGTGGCTGCATTTTCGATGGAGGCGGAAATGTTGTAGGCCCGTGTGCTCAGATTTGGGTGCACGTTAAAGAACCCCAGGTGGTCTAAATTTCCGGAGCCCTCCACTACGGCGTCTCTCATAATCATATGGCGGTTTTGGGACGTTAAACCCCACATATCAATCAAGAGGCAGTGCATGTTATTCGGCACTACGCTATGCATTTGCACTTTGATTTACCGGACAAACTAAAAAAAAAACGCTTTTGAACTCCCTTAGCCCACTTCCGAAAGTAGGTGTTTTTTCTTTCTTCTCCGGTCGTTGACACGCCAGGCACGTCGACTGGCGATCGGCAACACGCTTCGTCGAACGGCGACAGGCTTAAGCAAGTCGTGTGCGAAAACAGAGTGCGGCTTTGCCGCGTCATTATGATTGCTAACCAGTGCTTTTGCGCTACTCTGGTCCCGCAGGCAGCATATACAGTTACTCTAGTTTTGCTCGGTGAGCTTGCGCGGTGCAAGGAGCTTCGACGGTGGTGACAGCGATGGCGGAGTGCAGTTCTGAGAAGCTTCGCTCCTAAAATCACTTAGTAAGATTATGAAGAGATGTTGGAATCGTTTACCCGAAAGGGCGATATGTTGTATTCTGTAAAGAGATAAAAACAGAGTGCATGCGCAAAAACACTGCTGTTCGCAGCGCAGAATGACACTCGTCAGCTCTAGAATGAGCTAGGGTGACGCTGAGCGTTCAAAACTATACGATTTGGTATGCGCGCTTGTCTTCTATAGAGTAATGATTCCGGCGCGGGTGGACTGCTGGCGGTGACTGAAGAGAGGCATAACAATAAATTAGCAAAAATGGGTGACTCCATTGTTTACAAATACGCCTTGTGAGGAGAATCACGCGCTTTTACACAGTGCTCGACAGTCTCCGACTGAGCATGGTTGACCCAGATTATGTTCGGCTGAAAGAAACAGCCGAGTTCTGGGCGGATTAGTGTATTGGGAGCACATTTATTAATATCGACAGTGTGAAGCCGATAAACGTGCATTCGTTGATACAAACAAAACGATTTATTAGTTTCACGCATCTGCGTCGGTGGCGTAATTATGATGACACCTCTTAGGTCGAACTGCCAATGTACACGGGCGTTTCTCGTAAATGACTATAGGGCTGTATTAGCGCTTAAGTGGCACAAAGCAGCATTCAGGCGTTTCGCTCAGTAAAAGACAGAGCCATGATCTTGTTGGGGCTCAGAGGCGCCAGCTATCACGGTATACATCACGTCCTGTTAGCGTCTGAGGTCAGCTCGGAGAGTATCGTTGTGCGGGAGCCCGAATTACGCTCATCTTCCCTCACACATTTATTTGGGCTGCTTATGCCGTTTGACCGAAAGACTGAACAACTAAAACAGCAAATGACGCACAAGTTACCCATTTGTGCAGCTTCTTAGACCACTCATCTCTGTATACACTGTCACAATGAATAACTCCAATTGTATTCTGACGCTTTGTGTTGTGTTTACTTTGCTAGAAATCCCCCCCCCTCGTTCTTCCAGAACGTGTTACACGCTGAGCAACACAACCGCTACAATAGCAACGAGGCCTGCGCCTGAAAGGCCCCGTCGGCACATTGGCGAATGCGCATGGTGCTTACACAAAGATCGGTTAAGTAATCGCTATGCTTACGGAAACTCATCATTGCGCTACACGCAAGCAACTTATCTGGATTTCCATAACTGCACCGAGTGCCCGAGATAGTAAGGTCTGCAGGATAATGCGGACCAACCGCAGGCCGCATTACACGTAGCGTTAAGGTCGTTCAGGTGACCCCCAGAGTGGGTACAAACACGGGCGCCGACGTGGACGGAATAAAAATGGCCTGTTACGTAAATGCGCCCGTTTTCGCCAACACTGCTGTCACGCGAGCAGGTTGTGTAACTGGGCGCCTCACGTCAAAATGTGGGAAAGGAGCCACGCGCCCATTGACTGCCTAATTCGCGCTTCCCGAGCCGGATTGTGCTATGCGTAAACAATGATCCTGCCCGAATGAACTAAGCAGCGCAAGGCGTCCAGTGGTCGCTCTCCTTCTTACAGCCATGCTGCGTCACACCAAGCTGTTTTGCATTCAATGAAAACACGCTGTAAACGCCCAACGTGCCCCTATTTCAGTTAAATCGTGTATGGAAACAAACCATTTCTGTTTATGATTTCATGGAAAAGAAACAAAACGTTTACCGTTTCATTTTCAAATAATTAGGCAAGTGTGGCTGGTCAGTGAACAGAGTGAAGCTGTCGGGCAAATATATCGATGACAATTGCGGAGTTGTATAGATGGATGCATGAAAGAACTTTATTAGGGTCCAATAGGTCGTGCTAGTGTCCTAGCTCGAAGCGGGCCACTCCCAAGTTCGGACCGAAAGACCTACTCTTTCAGCCACTCCGCGGGCCCATTGGACTGCCCATAGTTGTCTCTCTAATGTAGTACTGCGCAAAGATGCGTCCCATTGTTTTTTCAGTATTTTTTGTCACTGCGTAACGCGGAGCAACGCCAGTATGTCTGCTGAGTTTTACAGCGAAATCTGTTATGAGATCATAACTCGAGTCACGCGCGGCGCCGTAGTTGTCCGCCACTGCCGCGGTCCATAACCACATCGCACGAAATTAGAAAAAAAATCATAGTACCAATGATACAGTGGGGGCTCGAACCCGGGTCTGCTCGGTGCTGCAGCCTTGTATTCCATCACTGCGCCACGCTGATGCTTGGGAATTGTTGGCAAACTTGCCTAAGGCAGGCTTGATGTCGTGTAAGCAATCGTGTTATTACGATTTATAAAGCGTTTCAAAACAGCGATAGAACAATCAGTCGTCGCACAATGCGAACAGTGTAACGAGTGGGTTGTCCAATGCTCCAACCCATTAATTACAAAAGCCTGTTCTTCTTCACCTATTAACTGTGGCGCATACCCACTTCAGGCATAATTCCTCATTGTCGTCAGCCACTGCATGAACATTTGGTACAAAATTCCTTGCAACTGTTCAGCGGATACCACGCTTCTCAGAAGAATAAGGAAAAAAAACATAGCGAATGCCAGCTTACCACCCAAACATTTTTGCTATTAATGTCATAGTGGGTATTAAGCAAGTGCACTCGCAGAAGTTAACCAATTAGTGCTTAGAAAATGCTCTGAAAGGCCGCTCTCCTGGCTTTCACTGTAACTGCGCTGCGCCTTCCGCGCAGGTCTGGCGCGTTTTTTGTTAGCGCATCCCCATAAAGTCAAAAAATTGGGAAACCAAGAAAATCACAATGAATGTTGTTGGTCATTTTATTATAGCGCGTATTGTAGATTTCTTTTTTTGTTGTTGTTGTTGTTATTTTTACTGCAGTGGTCCAATGATTGTCTGAAAGGAAATGAAAGTATATTTGCGAAAAATATTGACAATTGTTGGAGGCTAGGCGCCGACCACCGGTGTTTATCCCAAAACGCAACTTCATTGCAGGCACCGTTTGATCCTCGGAATTCCGTTTTCTCCCGTTCACTGAAAGATTCACACTTTATTATTAAAGAAGACCGTTCAATATTACAAATATCATAATTAAAATATATTTTAATATGCATTTCGCCCCATCAAAACATGAACACTGTGACTATAGAAGATTGAACACGCACTCCCAAGCTACGCGGCGCAATGCCATCGACGTTGTTCTTTCCCAGACGCCAACGCATCTATGCAATCTTCCCGCTCAACGAAAATGGTCGTTGGGTATTGGTCAAAATGTACGGCTTGATAATGTTCGTTCGGTGCAGAGATACCCAGCTCAGCGACTTCCTTTAAGGTTGCGCAATGCCATAAACAGATGAATGACCATAGGGTCAAACATTGTCATTCGTGTTATTTTACAGTCGGTTTTTGTACGATTTGTTAAAGAAAGAAATATATCAAGCTTGCATCCGCAGCCAGCTGTTTTATTCACCCTGCTGTATTCGCAAGAGCTCGTATTCACTACACACTACGGACCTTCCAGTTCAATAAGCACGGAAAGTAACCTTCAGCTCAGTATCGAAAAGGCGTCAATATATCCACCAACTGCAAAAGATGCATACTCCTGTACACACCATCTTCAATTTAGCGGATTATTCACTCGCGCCTGCCTCAGCAGTTATCAATTCTTTAAGCTACGTTGACTTTGAAGGAGGCAAACTTTTATCTTTTTACCATGCATTGGCTTTGTCACTAGCGCAGTGTAACCTCAGTCGCTTTTGCACCAATTAATTGAATGAAATGCATAAGTCAAAAAATAATGTTTTTTTTTTAAGTACCACGAATGTCAGTGCAGTGCTTTACTGGGAGATAACTTCGAAAGATGTGAAAACGACGAGTAAGTGCCCTAGCGACTTTTTCGTTCGCCTCTATATATACGTGGTACTACACGAAAACGAGCCCTCGTGGAGCGCTCATCATCGTGTCGAGTATCTAACGCGAACCGCAATACACATCGGCCGATGCATCTTCCGACGCATTTCTGGCAGTGATGCCGGCTGAGACGGGTGAACGGGGGCCCGCAGACGGCGAGCAATTACTGCGCTCCCCGTATCCTCGGGCGCCCAGTGACAGCCGCAATGAAGACGGCCCCCTGCTGCATGATATGCCAGCCAGCGAATCCGATCTGCCACGCTGCGTCCGATACACACCCGTCTCTGGCGCGGCTGATTCCGCGATCACTTTGCATTTTGGCAGCTGTCACCGATGCAGCCACGGGATTGCCCGCGTCCGTTTAGTGCACGTGCCACCGAGAAGCCCAGTTCTGAGAGCAGCGACTCGCGTCCAGAGCAAGACGCGACGTTTACCACACATTGAGGGAGTCCGATCAATCGCTAGGGACAGTGGTTCTCTATCCATCTGCGCGACACACATTGCGTGAGCAATTATACGAACACTCTCGGCTGGATTTGACCGCCGGCGTAGGTGAGCACCGTCATTGACCGTGTATATATATATATATATATATATATATATATATATATATATATATATATATATATATATATATATATATATATATATATATATATATACATATATATATATATATATATATATATATAGCAGAAATGACGAAGCAGAATACGAAGCAGAAATGAGCCCTTATGCACTTCTTTCCAATATATATATATATATATATATATATATATATATATATATATATATATATATATATATATATATTGGAAAGAAGTGCATAAGGGCTCATTTTTCTGAGTTTTGACACAATATTTATGATATCTAACAGACAATACTGCCAATGAATGTACAGGAATACTTATTAGACCAAACTGTAATGTGAATGTCAAGAAAGAAAAGTGGGTGAAAAGATAACTTGCCGTGGGCAGGAACGGAACCTGCGACCTTCGAATACCGCGGTCGATGCCACTGAGCTACAACGATGACTATCCTCGCTGCCACTTTTATTGGGTATATGTATACGTGGGAGTGTCAGTCAGCGCCACCAGTAGACATGGCAGCGAGTGTGGCACACTCTTAAAACAAGATATATATATATATAAAAACACAGCTAAGTAACAACTCAGGCACTTATTCGCGTTCTTCTGTATACCCGTGAGTACGTTTCTTGCGTCATTTGTGCGTGAGCAACGCGGGGGACGTTTCGATCTGCTTGTCATTCTTTCACGTGAAACTCCAATTTGTCGCAATCACATTCATTGTTTTGCTTTTGAGACAATGCTGTCACTTTTTTTTTAATTTAACATTGTGCTCACTCCTACTCTGGATACTTGCGCGTTGTATATTGATAACCACGCGGATCTATTGAGTAGGATAGGAGAGTATGATGCCCTATAGTGACGCGAGCCGCGATAAGTTGGCGCGCCAAACTATATGAAGGTCGAGGCACGAAAACACGAGCGATGTGGTCATTGCAGGACAAAGGGGGACGAACGTGGTCCACCACTTTTCGTAAGTGTATCCGCGGCACTTCCGCCTTGCACACTTTATGGCAAAAGACGCAAACTTGTGTTTCAAACACCTTACATATGATGTATCGTCTCCGTCAGGTGAGTGAGTCACGATACGCTGGCAGTGACTGGTGCTGCGCAGGGATGAGCTGCTGTCGAGCTCGCCTGCATGCTATACGCTTCACTTGGCGTAACGCCTTTCCTGGGGCAAGGAAAGGTTGCTTCGCTGACCCTACTCGTGTTTCGTGCGCATTGAGCCTCGTACGGATGAGTGATCCCGCACTCGGCTTTTCCTCGGCCTGCTGCTGCTACGCAACTGACACGTGTGCAGTGGCTTACCTATAGCGAGAGTTGTGTGACGCTGCGGCTCTGCTCGGTTGCTATTATTTCTCGGCAGGCGCATCTGCTCGTTCGATTCGATCGGATGACTTCCCCGTGGCTTCGTGCGCTGTATGGAGAATTAGTCCCGCGATGGCCGCGAGGGTAATTGCGCGTGATGCCATTCACTCGAATGTTCTGCGTGGTCGGCTCGGCCGTGTTCGCCCGATAGCGGTCAAATAAATATTCCAGCTGCGCCGTTCATATGGGCCGCGGCTCACGCCCGCGCACCTTTGGCGTGCGTTATATACCTCTCGCCTTGCTTGCCTCGCCACGCGCTGCTGAGACGAACCGCGACTCCCAGCTCGCGCACCGTTCCCTGGCACCACGTATTACGCCATACACGCGTCTGTGCTGCATGCGCGCGCTTTATGATCCGAAGAGCCTGCTCTCCTTTGCACATGTGCATGGCGGTGTTTTTGTTGGCGCTCCCGTTGTTTTATTAGATTCGCTGCTAGAAGCGCGTCTAGTCATAGAAAGCGAGCACCTTGTTCTCGCGATTTGATCACTTTCATTACGCAGACAGGTAAGAGCATGACGCGTCTTATTTTTTGTTTGTCATGTGTGAAGATGGGAATAAGTCAGAAAGAATAGAAGAATAAGGATTGGGTGGATAACATTCGGCAAGCCTTCTCAAGTCATGCATGGTAATCTGCCACTAGTCCTTAAAAGAAAGGTATATAACAGCTTCATCATTGCCAGTACTTACCTACGGAGCAGAAACCTGGAGGCTTACAAAGAGGGTTCAGCTTAAATTGAGGACGACGCAGTGAGCGATGGAAAGGAAAGTGATATGCGGAGACAAGAAGAGATCAGAGTGGGTTAGGGAACAAACCTGTGTTTAGGATATTATAGTTGAAATGGACATGAGCCGGGCACGTAGCGCGTATAGGCCCGGTAACAGCTGGTCATTAAGGTTAACTGACTGGATTCCAAGAGAAGGCAAACGCGTGAGAGAGAGACGGAAAATTTGGTGGGCAGATGGAACTAAGCCGTTTGCACTTACAGCGTAGCATCAGAAAGCACAGGACCGAGTTGATGGGCGGAACATGGGAGAGGCCTTTGCCCTGCAGTGGGCGTAGTTAGGCTGATGATGATGATGATGATGACGTATGAAAATTAAAACCGTGATACTAATTTACGCTGCAGCAAAGTTTATCGGAGAAATAAAAAAATAGAAAAACAGATAAAACTTCTATTTATTTGTTTATTTTTGACATAGAGGGAACCGAGCGTCACACGCGGCTTTGTAATCTATATATTAAAACTATTTTTAAAATTTGCGAGTTCGAAATTTGGCAAAATGATAGGCAGTCGGTAATGTCTAGATATCGGACTAAAGTGTTGCGAAAAGTTTACGAAGGATCAAAGAATACCTCGACAAGTCTTCAAACTTGGAAGCAGCCGTATGAGTCAACCAGAACTAATTATAGTTGAGCCTGACGCTGAAGAATTTTGCGAACTGTTAACTGAGTTCTTCGTGTCACTATCACAGAATGAGTTTTTTTTTTTTTTTGCGAAGTATATACCATAGTTCTCACACTACTGCTCACTCGGCTAACATAAAAAAAGAACTGTTGCAACACTGCTGCGTTGGCGTTCGTTTGCGCATATTGATACAGGTTAGCCAGTTTCCTTCATCCGCGACACGCAATTCCTCAACACCAACGTCAGCAGCAGCACCCCTGTTGGTGAGCCAACCGTGCGGCATTTGTTTCGCTGTGATTGCAAGTGAAATCTCCGTGTATAAATGCGTCCTTCACTGCTGTGTAAACGCCCGATATCTGGAAACATAACAGAGCCTGCACCGCCCACACGCGCGATACCCAACCATTGATATCGAACGGGCATTTCAACGGAAGTTTTCATGAGAACGGCATCGAGTCGATTCCGATCAATAGGCCTTTAACGAAAAATATTCACCGTCGCTTTTAAATGTAACGGCCCTCTTTCTTTTTTCCTCACATTGATGAGGTGGCGTCAAAGGAGTTCTGCTGAATTTCGCACCGTATTCTCGCGATAAACAGCCTGCCGGCCACGCCTACCAAAGAGTCTCGCTACGAGGACGCAGTTGAGTGACGAAGTATAATGCGACTTTCAATAAAACGCATCAGCAGCGATGCGCACGAAGTATGACATATCACAAAAAGCAACATGTTTAATGCAAAATTACACAGAACAGCATAATAATAAGTACTGTATACTTGCAATGTGCTTAGCGCTATCATATGGTGTATATAATGGTAGTCCTTTCTATTCCATTGTATTTCTATGTCATTGTAACGGTATTGTTATTATCTATACCTATTGTATGACTCCTATTATATGTATGTCCTCATGTCTATGACGTGTTGATCGTTATGCTGCCCATATGTGCAGATTCATCCTCACAATGACCAGAGACACAATTAGAGGCATTGTTAATTGCCTTTCAGACATTTGCTCTTACGTCATGATGGTGTTGTTTCATGTTTTTTTTCTTTGTGGTGGTTTTGCATTAGTGTCTGCGTGCGCTTTTTTTTTCGTGTCCTACTGTTTGTAAGCTTATTTGTTTTCTTTTGACATGTTCCACTCAAGAGCTAAGGAGTAGCCGGCGCCTTATTTGTGCATCAACATCTTCTGCATCATATCAATATGCTTTAGAAATGCCCGTTGTGTTGCCCTTGTTACGTGAGACAAAGTGAATATACGTAACATAATGTCGATAAATGAATAGCGCATGTTTTATTTTATGTAATGTTATACGTGATTGTTCATTGGGAATTCTCGATATTGCAGTGTCCGTATATTGTGGCATACGCTCGGGGTCAAAGTACACCTTTAAAACACGTAGCCAAGGGTGCGAGTCCGCAGCTCTCTCTCTCTCTCTCTCTCTCTCTCTCTCTCTCTTAGATGTATATATCGCATGTATAGAAACTCACGCACTTTAACACACCAGCTATGTTTAGTTTTTTTTTTTTGTAAACACGCTTTCTGTTACCCCTCAAGTCATCCGGTGCCATAAAATGAAGCAACGTTCAACGATACCTGTAGTTTCCCACACCCCTTAATCACCTAAAAGAGGGGCCTAAAGTCTGTCCCATTCATTGACTTCATAAAGGGGGGGGGGGGTGATGAAGCTTTGCCCCTGTGGAGGGGAACCTTGAGCATGCTTATATGATGGCACGTGCTAACTGTACTGTAAGATATCCCAGCGGAATAGAGTGAAATTGTATAGCTTAACCGACCCGTATAGCTAATTGTATAGCTAACTGACCCGCAGGTCGCGGGATCAAATCCCGGCTGCGGCGGCTGCGTTTCCGATGGAGGCGGAAACGTTGTAGGCCCGTGTGCTCAGATTTGGGCGCACGTTAAAGAATCCCAGGCGGTCAAAACTTCCGGAGCCCTCCACTACGGCGTCTCTCATAATCATATGGTGGTTTTGAGACGTTAAACCCCACATATGAGTTAGAATATATATATTTTTTTGTTAAGCTGCTTTCACGGCTTAGCATTCCTCCACTGCAGTAAAACCACATTTAAAAGGCTTACATGCAAATAATATACCCCTATTCATTTAGAATAAGTTCGAAATTTTCAACAATTTAAATTCGAATCGAAGTTAATTTGAACACAGTAATATTTGTTTGAACATTGAAGACATTTGAATATTTGCACAAGTCTACACATTCGTTTTTAATATTTTTAAATATTAATATAAATATTTTTCGTGCCCCCACCCCCAAAATCCACCCATTTTTGCTCACTTTCATTATTTCGAATTTTGTTTAATTCGAAATTGCTCAGCGTTTCCGTGGAATTCAAATTAACGAGCTTTTACTGTATACCTAAAGTTAGTTTTCCTGCATCAATGTTATCAATTATTAGCTCCTTTTGACATAACAATGCCGTCTCTGTCGACCTGCCTGGGCGGAATTCGTGCTGACAGACAGACAGAATGTTATTCTTTAAAAAAAAAAGTCATTGATTCTAGCTGAGATCACTTTCTCTAAACTCTTAGAAAAGGCGGACAGAATAGAAATAGGCCTATAGTTCCCTAAGTCATTTCGATTACCGCCTTTAAAAATCACCGAGACCTTGGCTTTCTTCATAGCACTTGGAAAATGGCCAGATTCTAGAACAAGATTAAACACAAATGCAAGGTGGATTGCGATGACGTCAATTACAAATTTTATTGGTCTGATTTGAATGCCATCTGCATGAACAGCATTGCTATTTTTTAGGCCCAAAAAAGTACGAGAAATCTCAGTGTCATCAGTCGGCTCGAAAAAAATGCTATGCATACATCTGTTAACAGCTGTTCCAGTGACCGCACTATCCGATGACGTCATCATGTTCACGAAGTGATTATTGAAGCGTTCAGTTAAAGCGACGCCTGTGACCTTTTCATTGTTTAGGGTGACTTCATGGAGAGGCTGCTTCACATTTTTTTTGTCTTATGGCATCGTTGATAATTTTCCACGTTTTTTCAGGATTTTTCATCTGTACCGAAGCAAAAAGGGTTTCATAATAGTGGGCTTTAGCTTTTCGCAGTTCTTTGTTTATTGCATTTCGTAGATTCTTAAATGCACGAGATCGCTTTCTTCACGGGTGCGTAAAAATGTATTGAATAACCTATTTTTCTTACTTATCATCTTAACGTGTTGAGGCTGCACCCAAGGCTTTCTAATACGTTTCTTTACTTTGCCTTTTTTTTAGTGGAAAAGATAAATTGTAAAGATGAGTGAAAATTGACAGGAATTCGCCGTATGCCTCACCAGCATCTTTTGTGTTATATAAAAAGGACCAGTCTGTGCGCAATGCAAGTGCGCGAAAATGTTGAATATTTTCCTTAGGTAGACATCTACAACTGAACGTGGTATCAGGCAAGCATTTTTCATTAACGTAAAATGAGCATACTACGTATATTGGGCAGTGGTCGCTGATATCATAGCTGATGGTCCCGGCTGTATAAATCTGTGTACCAGCGTTAACTATGAAATTATCGAGAGCCGATCGACAAGATGCCGTCACACGAGTAGGTGTTTTGATAACACTACAGAAACAGAGGGAATCCATAAGGTTAACAGTTGCACGGGTCGAAGTGCCATCATCGAGCATGATAATGTTGAAGTCGCCACCAAGAAGAACTTTGTACTTGTGAAAATAAGCCTGCTCTAAACGTTTTTCAGTGAATTCTAAGAAATTAGACACGTTGCCAGTAGGTGGTCGGTAAATCACGACAAACAGAATGTTGTCTGATTTAACGCTGAGCACTTCATAATAGGGCGTGGTGCAGGTGAATTTCTAAAGCACATCGCAATGTATGCCGCGCTTAACATGCAGTGCAACGCCACCACCACGTTTTCCTGCGCGATTAAGAAAAAAAGTGGCTATACCCATCTATGATAAGCATTTCACTGTGTTCTTGATACCATGTTTCAGAGAACACAATAACATCAAATGAAAAAGTAAACTCGGCAAGAAACATTGCTAGAATGTCTTGCCTATGAGCGAGTGAACGCGAGTTCACATGAAGGGCAGAAATGTTTCTCCCGTGTGAAGGCAGGGATATTTCAGATGGTAGGCTAAATTCTCGATACATTGTGCAGTCGAAAGGAATATGAAGACTTCAAGATTGCGTAGACTGTATTCTACGCGATCTTTTGAAGGTCAGCCTTCGAAGCAATATGGATTACACTGCTAGCCTCAGTTTTGCGCGCAAGTACCTTTCCGTTTCAACCGCAGGGGCGCCTGCGCAAGTAGGCGTTTGGTGTGTAGCGACACCACGAACCCGAGCTAACGGGAGAGTTTCGACTCCCTCCCACGCCTAGCCGTGCGTGGCTTTGCCGTGTCCGAGGAAAAGGGGATCCTGGGGGTTGAGCCGACGCTGGGTGATTGGACCGTTAAGGCCCCCCGGCAGAGGCAACACACCCCTTTGGCCCCGGCTTCACGTAGACGGCACCCCTGAGCTGACCCACCCAGGGGAATCGGCAGTCGCCTTTTCCTATCTCTCTCTCCCTACATCTTCGTCTTTATCTCTTACTATTTATCTGTCCTGTCTTCTACTCTCTTCCGTTTACTTCCAAACTTCCTGGCGGCTAGGGTTAACCCTGTGCAAATAGCCTACCTTGGTCTAGGCGCATTGGGTTATAGTGGCGTTGTACGGCTGGCGTCTGCAGGTTTCAGCATTTGTAACCTTGTAGCGTCCCCTCGTTGGGCTCCGTGGTGGGTGGCCGCCAACGCTGCTGAACAACAATAAGGAAGACATGCATGGAGCATTCCCACTACTGTCTGATCGTACCGGCTTAAAGCCGGTACGCACCGATGATCTCACCAGAGAAGGATTGGCCACCCTGGTGCAGTATCTGGCCACCCCCTCCCGTAGGCATTCGTCAATTAACTCACGGCCCTCAGTCCCCACCAGCTGCGAAGCAACTGACCATGGCGGCGGTCAGATCTGCAAAGCAGCAGAGGGTGCTAGGAATCTCTGGATACGGACAGGCCACCATTGGAACTTGAACTTAGCAACGTTTAACGTTAGAACGTTATCTAGTGAGGGAAGTCTAGCTGTATTATTCGAGGAGCTAGAAGGCATTAAATGGGATATAATAGGGCTGAGTGAGGTTAGGAGGACAGATGAGGCCTATACTGTGCTACAGAATGGGCACGTCATTTGCTATCGGGGCTTGGCAGACAGAAGAGAACTGGGAGTAGGGTTCCTAATTCACAGAAACATAGCTGGCAACATAGAGGATTACTATAGCATTAATGAAAGGGTGGTAGGCATTGTAATCAAACTGAATAAAAGATACAAAATGAAGGTAGTACAGGCTTACGCGCCTACATCCAGCCATGATGACGCTTCAGTTGAAAGCTTCTATGAAGACGTGGAATCGGCAATGAGTAAGGTGAAAACACAGTATACTATAGTAATGGGCGACTTTAATGCAAAGGTAGGGAAGAAGCAGGCTGGAGACCAGGCAGTAGGAGATTATGGCATCGGCACTAGAAACGCTAGAGGAGAGCTACTAGTAGAATTCGCAGAACGCAATAATCTGCGTATTTTGAATACCTTCTACCGAAAACGAGAAAACCGCAAGTGGACATGGAGGAGCCCTAATGGCGTAAATAAGAACGAAATAGACTTTATAATGACTGCACACCCAGGAGTCGTGCAGGATGTGGCAGTGGTTGGCAAGGTAAGATGCAGTGACCATAGAATGGTACGGGCTCGAATCCGCCTAGACTTGAAGAAGGAACGACAGAAACTGATACGCAAGAAGCAAATCAATGAGCTAGCACTGAGAGGGAAAGTACAGGAATTCAGAGTGTCACTGCAGAACAGGTACTCTGCTCTTAGCGAGGAAACCAACCTTAGCGTAGATACAATGAATGATAATCTGACGAGTATCATCACGGAGTGTGCAGTGGAAGTTGGAGGCAGGGTAGCTAGACAGGACACCGGCAAGCTTTCCCAGGAAACGAAGAACCTAATTAAGAAGCGTCAAATCATGAAAGTGTCAAGTACAACAGACAAAATAGAACTGGCAGAGCTTTCAAAGCTGATTAATAGACGTAAAGTATGCGATGTAAGAAGGTATAACATGGAGAGAATTGAGCACGCTCTGAAAAACGGAGGAAGCGTCAAAGCAGTGAAGAGGAAACTTGGGATAGGCAAAAGGCGGATGTATGCACTAAGGGACAAAGAAGGCAAATTAACTACCAATATGGATAGGATAGTTAAAATAGCGGAGGAGTTTTACAGAGATCTGTACAGTAGCCGAGACAACCACGACCTTAATACTATAAGAACTAGCAGTAACCCAGACGACACCCCACCGGTAATGATAGAAGAAGTCAGAAAAGCTTTGGAGAGCATGCACAGAGGCAAAGCTGCTGGTGAGGATCAAGTAACATCAGATCTGCTGAAAGATGGAGGACAGATTGTGTTAGAAAAACTAGCCACTCTATTCACGAGGTGTCTCCTGACGGGAAAAGTACCAGAGTCTTGGAAGAACGCTAACATCATCTTAATACATAAGAAAGGAGATGACAAGGACTTGAAGAATTACAGGCCGATCAGCTTGCTCTCTGTAGTATACAAGCTATTTACAAAGGTAATTGCTAGCAGAGTAAAGAAAACATTAGAATTCAATCAACCAAAGGAACAAGCAGGATTTAGAACAGGCTACTCAACAATTGACCACATTCATACTATCAATCAGGTAATAGAGAAATGCTCAGAGTATAACCAACCACTATACATAGCCTTCATAGATTACGAGAAGGCGTTTGATTCAGTAGAAATATCAGCCGTCATGCAGACACTGCGGAATCAGGGCGTAGATGAAATATATATAAACATTCTGGAAGAAATCTACAGGGGATCAACTGCTACCATAGTGCTTCATAAAAAAAGCAACAGAATACCAATAAAGAAGGGTGTAAGGCAGGGGGACACAATCTCCCCAATGCTATTCACTGCGTGCTTACAGGACGTTTTCAGAAGCCTAGAATGGGAACAGTTAGGGATAAGAGTTAATGGAGAGTACCTCAGTAACCTGCGCTTCGCCGATGACATTGCATTGCTGAGTAACTCAGGGGACGAATTGCAACTCATGATTACGGAGTTAGACAAGGAGAGCAGAAAGGTGGGTCTTAAAATTAATCTGCAGAAAACGAAAGTAATGTACAACAACTTCGGAAAGGAGCAGCACTTTGCGATAGGTAATAGTGCACTTGAAGTTGTAAAAGACTATGCCTACTTAGGGCAGGTAATAACCGCAGAGCCTAACCACGAGATTGAAGTAACTAGAAGAATAAGAATGGGGTGGAGCACATTCGGCAGGCACTCTCAAATTATGACAAGTAGATTGCCACTGTCCCTCAAGAGGAAGGTATATAACAGCTGTATCTTGCCGGTACTTAGCTACGGAGCAGAAACCTGGAGACTCACAAAGAGGGTTCAACTTAAATTGAGGACGACGCAGCGAGCAATGGAAAGAAAAATGGTAGGTGTAACCTTAAGAGACAAGAAGAGAGCAGTGTGGATTAGGGGACAAACGGGAGTTAAGGATATCATAGCTGCAATAAAGAAGAGGAAATGGACATGGGCCGGGCATGTAGCACGTAGACAGGATAACCGCTGGTCATTAAGGGTCACCAACTGGATTCCCAGAGAAGGGAAGCGGGGTAGGGGGAGACAGAAGGTTAGGTGGGCAGATGAGATTAAGAAGTTTGCGGGTATGAATTGGCAACAGCAAGCACAGGACCGGGTTAACTGGCGGAACATGGGAGAGGCCTTTGTCCTGCAGTGGACGTAGACAGGCTGATGATGATGATGATGATGATGATGATGATGTATAGCTTAACAGAAAACTTGCTACTGTCCCCTTTTACAAGCACACGAAAAGCAAAAAAAAAGGAGGGGTGGGAGACGGTGGGGGAGTAGCAGGAACGCACAGTGAAGTTGTAGGGCTCTGTCAGCTTGCTGTTGCACAATCTAACTTACGTAGCACCTTCATTGCATTTCAAAAAGCGACGTCCGTTTAAATGGGCTATCTCGATCGTTCTTGTTACAGGCGCAATTTGTATCGCATTGTGCCGGCCTTGGCCACCTCCCGCGAGCACAGTGAAGCCGGGTTGCTTTGGATCGGCCACAGCTGCGGCCCCGAGATCTGCTTTCTCCGCGGGAACACATTGCCATCACCCCCCCCCCCCCCCCATTCTTCGTGAGCGTAACTTCATTCCGTATGCAAGCGCGCCACGGGGTCGTTTCTCGATGAGCACGCTGTGTGCCAGTGTTTGATCTCCTGTCACACGGGAAACGGCCGCCTCTTCTTCCTCCGCGGAATGAAGGGCCGGCAGACGCCTGCGTGTGATAGAATTGTGCTCGTTCGGGCTCCAAACGCGTGACCTTTTGGGTGGCCTGTGTATATAGCTTGACACAATAAATCTCCTCGGGAAATTGGCTCCCGCACGCGACGTACGAGCGTATCTCTCCCGAGCTCCACTCGCCGGCGAAATCGACGCGGAACGGCGGAGTCATTCGACTGATGACGTCGCTCGTGGCATGGAAGGGCAACTGTATCCCTCTCTGTCATCAGACGCGAGCTTCTAAAGAGCAAACTATTCGCTTTGATGATAGAAACAAAAAGAAAGACATTCGTATAAAGGTAATGCGTGGCAGGAGGGTTTCCCCGGGGCAATGAAACGATAAAGATGTTCAAAGACTGCCACTTATTTGTAAACAACAATATCTGAAAGAAAATTTTTGAGTATAAATAATGAAAACGCGTCGCACATGAACGTTCATAGTACTGTTTCGAGTTACGCTCGGTGCAAACAGTGCGAGCAGTGTTGGAGGCCTGACCTTGCGGCTGTTCTGCGACGCGAGTGACTTATTTTTGTTTATTACCACGGCGGCATTTGTTGATTACCGCGGCGGAGGTATTCATCACAGCTTTGAGCAGCAAGGTGTGGTGAGAAATGAAAGGTGACGCGAAGGAAAGAAGCTCGAGCCCGCGCGGCCAGTAATAAAGGGTTTAAGTGTTGTGCAGATTAGGGCGACGAAAAACTTTCTAACAGTAAGCCACTTATCCAGTTGTTGGTCGATAGTGCGTATATATATATATATATATACATGCAGTGTTTCATGAGGCGTTTGAGGCAAAAGTTGGACTTTCATAACGGCACCCCGTACGTCAGACTATACGGCTTCAATTTCCGGCAGCGTATATATAGGCAGAATTTTGTACAAACAACATGCGAAAAAGCAAAAAAGCAAAAAAAAAGCAGGGCATGAGTATGAAAGTGCACGTTCAAGTATACCCCCACTTGATTTAAAACTAATTGCGAAGTTTTCACTATGTATATTGGAATATTAGCCGAGCATATATACCTCGTGGCTCACTGCGCGATATTTAGCGCACTGTCTGCTTCTCGAAATGTTTGTATAACTGTCGCTCTCGCCATCAAGCATTTGTGTAACTTCGCAATTACTTTTCTCACATCTTCACAGTACTATTTATAATTTTCTTGGGTTTTTATTGCTGTCTTATTTTTAGCGTCAGGTAAGAAAACGGAAGTTCTTTTCCCTGTGATCACCTATAATACACCAACACTCGGCGCGCGCCTACGCACACGCTCGCTAGTCCTTGCAGCGAAGAACGTGCCAGTTTCATATGAAGGCCCCCACCTGCGCCCGGTTGTCGGGGGCGTTGTGCAGCGATAGCAGACGTACGGCCTTTCTTTATTTTCACTGCATACATTCAGCATGCACATACTTCGGGAATTCTATGTATAGTTCAAAAGCGGCACGGTAAATCTGTACCTATAGTCACTCGGCATCACCTTTCTTTTCACGTGCAAGTTGACAGGAAGAAACATTATGTCAGCCCCGCCATGGTGTTCTAGTGGCTAAAGCACTCGGCTGCTGACCCACAGGTCGCTCGCCGGGGATCAGATCCCGGCTGCAAAGGCAGCATTTTCGACGGAGGCGAAAAGGCTGCAGGCCCGTGTGCACAGATTTGGGTGCACGTTAAAGAACACCAGGTGGTCGGAATTTCCGGAGCCCTCCACTACGGTTTCTCTCATATGGTGGTTTCGGGACGTTAAACGCCACATATCGTTCAATCAACCGAGTAAGTCACGCACAAAACGCCACAATTACTCTGGCACAACGCATGGCGCTATCTCCCATGCAACATTGCAGTACAGCGGTCAGCAGACTACGCGTGACGCGAAATAGGTCACCCGCGTTAAGTGAAGTGTAGTTAATATTACGCAGCGCGGCTTAGTTTGTGATCTCACCATCACTTCAAATGCGTCAGAGCTTAATTCACAGCTTCTCTCTTTTTTTTTTCTTACTACACACCTAACTCACGTGGATAGGTCTTTTCATTTAAGTGATTTTTTTTTTCGTTTCTTTTCTCACGTGCGACTAACACTGTTTACACCGCATATAACGGACAGCCCTGGAAGTGTTAAGCGCCGTAAACGTAATATTCTCCGGCCCGATGGTCACGTATCCATTCTCGCATGCAGTTTCACGAAACAAAAAAATCCACGCACAAGTCCTTGGGTTAACGCGACACGAGCATCTTATCCTCCCTCTTTTTTTTTTCTCTCAGATTTTTATGCCGATTTTCTTGTTTCACAGCCAGACAGAGCCCTTCCTGATTACTACATCAGCGCCTTGTCTCTTTCTTTGGTCCCTCCCTTATTTTTCTTTGCACTGTTTTAAGAAAACCTAGGCAAGGAAGAAGGCCTTTTTGTCGAGGAAGTTGGCGAGAATTCACCCGTCTTTCAGCTGACACACACACGCCGTTCCCCATATTAAGAGAGAAACGAAGGTTTTCTCGGTGACGCGGCTCCATTTCGTAGAAGCCTCGTTCGCCTTGTCCAGCGGTCGGGAAGCGCACAGAATGAAATTGCCGCCACGCGACGCCGCACGCGCCCGGCGAAGCGACTTGAAGGCCGTTGGCCACGTCTCGTAATGCATGCGCTCGCGTCTCGGATTTCTCCTTATTTTGAGAAAATTGCGCGGCACAGCGTCGGCGGGTCTCGCGAACCTCCGAGGCGGAAATGGAGCCGCGCGCGCTCAAAAACACGAATCGGCCCGCGCAACCGGATACGACGAGGGACGGGGAAAGGCGTGCGCAAATTGGCGGAAAACTGGAAAGACACGAGAACAGGAAAATAACGTAAAACAAGTCCCGGATGATGATAGTGGCCGGCCGCAGGGCTACGCAAGGAAGGCGAAGTTAAATGGTGAGGAGACAGTGCATTTTGATGATTTAGACTGATTTATCAGCGCAAGAAAGAGACGGGACATTTAGAAAGACAGACACACACACAGCGCTGTGTGTGTGTGTGTCTTTCTAATTGTCCCGTGTCTTTTTCGCGGAGGGAAAAAGACACGGGAAAAAGACTCGCCCAAGCAACAGTTTTAGCACTGCGATGACAAAGCCTGATCTGTGGTACCAAAGAAATCATCACGCGCAGAAGAATGGTATAATATATTGTTTTTCTCATGATTCACTCCACTCTGCTAAATTGTGAGCTCTGTATGTATATGAGCATCTGTATATATCTGGCGAGATCACAGAGCTCTGCCCCCTGTTTGCCCTTCGAAAGAATAATACGCCGAGGAAAGGTCGCGTCACCTTGAATACAAATGGGGTGTTTCCTTGAGAGAGAGAGAGAGAGAGAGACAGACAGACAGACAGACAGACAGACAGACAGACAGACAGACAGACAGACAGACAGACAGACAGACAGACAGACAGACAGACAGACAGACAGACAGACAGATAGATAGATAGATAGATAGATAGATAGATAGATAGATAGATAGATAGATAGATAGATAGATAGATAGATAGATAGATAGATAGATAGATAGATAGATAGATAGATAGACAGATAGATAGATAGATAGATAGATAGATAGATAGATAGATAGATAGATAGATAGATAGATAGATAGATAGATAGATAGATAGATAGATAGATAGATAGATAGATAGATAGATAGATAGATAGATAGATAGATAGATAGAAAACTTTAATGAAGTCCTCAGAAACTAGCCGGGAAGGACCCCCAGAGGCCTAGGGCTCGCCACCGTCTCGTCCCATGTCGGAAGTGTTTCTTATCTCGCGTGAAATAAATGGCACACCGCTGACCAATAATACTTCCTAAAAGATGCTTCCCTTGCTCGTGCTCACTGCTGAAGTAATCTGCCCTCTGTAGGGAAATGACTTTAAGTATAACTATAACCCGAAGTTCAGCCTCTCCGCGTGACCAGCTATGCAGTGAAGTGTGCTCTCCTCCGCGAAGAAACGAGGCAGCAGCGGTGGCCTGACGAACGGACGCCACGCAATCGAGCGAGCGGCTTATCCGCGACGAAATAGCACTTCCGTCCATCCATGGTCGTGATTTGCAATGCGAAAAGAATATATATATATATATATATATATATATATATATATATATATATATATATATATATATATATATATATATATATATATATATATATATATATATATATATATATATATATATATATATATATATACACGAGGTGGGGAGGTGCATCGGGGAATGGCCGCTTTTATATTTGCATTTATCCAGCGAGCAGTCACTGCTGCGACAAACCGTTCTCTGCGGTGCGCTAGCAAGCGTCAACGCGAAAAGCACCGGAAGCATTCGAGGCTGGATGAAAAAGAATGGAGCGATCGGTCGAAAACATGGATATACGGTCGCCGCAGGACTCGCATCGCTCGTTTTGCTCTCGACTGGAAGGAGCTGTCGCGGCAGGAATGAAACATTCTCGGTGCAGTTGTAGCAGCGGCTGTCAACTTTGCCGCCGCTTTCATTCGGCTGTCGAGATGTGGAACTTCTATGACCCGTCCCTTTAATCTTCATTCATCCATATTCGCGTGGCAGCGGAACTGGCCGGAGCATATCGACACTTCGCGACGCTACTGCAGTGTAAACATGAGATTACTCTGAAATATCATCGGGAATTCGAAATTATTATTGTGGCGTTTCTGTGCTCACGGGCGTGCACACAGGGTGGGGGGGGGGGGCAGGATTAGGGGGGCGTTTTTTTCTGCTAAGGTTATTCAAGAGGGTCACCCATAGTCATCCCTATGTATTGCGCAATCGGGCCTGCCCCTTCGCTGTCTAATATGCGACGTTTTGCCCAAGCAAACCTTCGATAGTAATGGCAGCCAAGGGCTCCCGACGTTGCAGTCCAAGGACTATTCACTCCCCAACTTTACCACCCGTGAGGACAGAGTTCGAGAGAGAGTCGTTGTGAGCAGCACGTTATGGCTTCGTTTTCGTAGTTGCATCATTTTAGGAGATTGCTTTATTTCGAACTCGACCAACCGAAAGAATGGGCAAACTTTGCCCACTCCTGCTGCCCCCCCCCCCCACCTTCCTATATCACAAAAACCTGTGCACGCCTATACCTCTGTTCGTTGGCATCCCTCGCTTGTCATGGCGAACATAATCCCGAAGGCAAACAATACAATAAGCAAAAAGTGAGACGAGGAGAAAAAAAAAGGGGGGGGGGGGAGGTATCGTTTTTTCAAGTCAAAACATTGTCACACTGTTGATTACAAGTAGACTCGACTACGTGTTCGTGCGCTGTCATACACCTCCGTGCGACTCTGTACGATGTATAATCGCAAACGTTGCAAAACACAACATATTGCGACAGCAAGCTGTTATAGATAACCCTATTATAGATAACCCCATTGTAGGGATTATATAATCATTAAATTCTGCATAAAATTTAGCTCAGAGCCCCCAATGTCCATAAGTTGCTGAAACTGAAGCAATTTCGTGCCATGTTTTTACAAGAAATACCCCACATTGCTATACTCCTCCTTAGCTGAATTATACTCTTCCATTAGAAGGAATGGAGTATATACTTAAGGGCTCGTTTTTACAGCGAAAACTGTTATGAGATCACAACTCGAGTCACGCGCAGCACCGTAGTTGCCCGTCGCCGCCACCGCCGGTGTCCATAACCACATCGCGCGAAATTAGAAAAGAATAAACTAGTACCAATGACACAGCGAAGCTCGAACCCGTCTCCGCTGCGTACTAGCCTAGTATTCTACCACTGAGCCACGCCGGTGCTTGTGCCTTAGACTGGCTTGATGTCGGGAAAGCTATTGCGTTATTACGACTTATAAAGTGTTTTAAAACAGCAAAAGAAGAACCAGACGCCGTACAATGCGAATAGCGTAACGAGTGGTCCGTCCAATGCTCCAACCCATTACAAAACCTTGTTCTTGTTCACCTAATAACTATGGCGCATACACACTTCAGGCATAATTCATCATCGTCGTCAGTCACTGCATGAACAATTGGGGCAAAATCCCTTGCAAGTGTTTAGCGGATACCACATTTCTCAGAGGAATAACGAAAATTAGCATAGCAAATGATGGCCTACTACCAACCATTTTTATTACAAATGACGTACTGGGTATCAAGCAAGTGTGCTTGCAGAAGTTACCCAATGGGTGTTTAGAAAAGGCTCTGACAGGCCGTCCTTCTAGCTTTCGCTGTGACTTTGCCGCGCCTTATCTTTGTTAGACACAATATTGTCGAAAGCTAACAGACACCGATTCTAAGGACAGTATAGGGCATGGTAATATTAGTAATTGTAATATAAATGTGAACAAAGAAAAGTGGATGAAAAGATTACTAATAATATGCCCTATATTCTTTCTAACACCTAAGGCGAAGCGGAGGCGCGCGCACATCAAGGCACCCTATGGATGGATAGATGAATGAATTGATGTGGCTGTACCCTTTAGATCGGGCGGTGGCTAACGCCACCTAGCCGTAATACTTAGTGGACCAACAAATAGATTTATCTTTTTTTTTTCCTTTAAATAGTGAAGTTGACGACTGGTACTTTGCAGTGAATGGTTTAATTTTCACTCGTGCCTTGACTTTCTCCACCAATCAGATAACCTTCTTCTCGTTAATTCTACCCGCTTAAGGTCTATTTTGCCCTACCTGTTCCTAAACCCCATTGCTTTGAAAAACTCTGCACCATCATCTTGAACTATAGGGTGAAGCCCTTTACAGAACCTTATCAAGTGTTCGGCAGTTTCCTCCTCCTCTCCACACGTACTGCATACTGTGTCTACCCCTTCGTATTTGGCCCGATATGTCTTGGTTCGCAGTACTCCCGTCCCGGCCTCAAACAGTAGAGAACTACCCCGAGTATTATCATGGATCCTTTCCTTGGCAATTTCCTGTTTAAAAGTTTAATAGATTTCTAGTGCGGACTTCTTAATCATGCCAATTCTCCACATGTCCGCCTCCGTTTTCTTCGCCCTCTTCTTAACCGATAGTTCTTTTTGGTTGGGCCCCCTGCTGTTTTCTAAGTATTTACCCATCAATTTTCTTGTTCACTTTCTCCATTTTGGCTCTCTCACTTTGGCTCTCTCACTCGCCGCCAGCAAGCACCACGTTCCATGGTTCAAATTAAAGTGAATAAGATGGACATTTTCTTAAAATGAAACCCAATGTTTTACGTGCCCAAATCAAAACATCATTGTTGAAGTTCAATCACTTGGGCTTCTTTTACGTGCAAGCGCACTCAGGTGTTTCAACATATCACCATGGTTAGAATGTGGTCGCTGTGGTCGGGAATCGAACCCACGTCCTTCATCTTAGAAAGACAACACCACTGCTTCGTCGGATAAAACTTTGTTTTGGTATTGCATCATGGCTTTTTTTTTTGGGGGGGGGGGGGCGAAATGCAAACTTATTCCAACATGCAAATTGAACCTTTAGACCATTAAAATACAAAGTTCAGTCTTTAGCACGGTGATACGCTTTCTCGTAGGTACACTTAGTGGTATACTTTGTAATATCACACTGCCATACAATATTACACCTGTTACTATGGCTTCTTGACCGACATGAAGATTGCATAGGGTCTTTTTTCAAGTGTTTTTAAGCCCTAATGTGGCTATATGGTAGAATACTACATTGCTACTTGGTTTCAATTATGGCTCGAACCCTGATTTCAATCGATTTTTTAAGATCATGGAGATCTTTGCTATTGGTTGATTTGATTGATTTGTGGGGTTTAACGTCCCAAAACCACCATATGATTATGAGAGACGCCGTTGTGGAGGGCTCCGGAAATTTCGGCCACCTGGGGTTCTCTAACGTGCACCCAAATCTGAGCCCACGGGCCTACAACATTTCCGCCTCCATCGGAAATGCAGCCGCCGCAGCTGGGATTCTTTCCCGCGACCTGCGGGTCAGCAGCCGAGTACCTTAGCCACTAGTCCACCGCGGCGGGGCATCTCTGCGATCTATGCCACGTTCCTTCAAGGCGTGTATAATATATATATATATATATATATATATATATATATATATATATATATATATATATATATATATATATATATATATATATATCATACTGGGGCACTAAATTGGGGTCGGTTCGAATGGCGTCAATGCATTCTAGTACCGCAGTGTTCTCTGGCTGTAGTATATGCACATTCTCGAACCCAGAACAGGCGGCCAATGGGCCAATGTCCACGACCATCTTATTCTTTCGTTTCTTTTACTTTTCTTTATTTATTTAACCGCTTTCACGGGCAATTTCGATGCGCTAGTGCTTCCAGGGACTTCGCTCCGTTTTCGAGGCACATGATGGAAGCATCACTGCTAGCGTGGGCTATTCACTACGCTCACTGCTTTGTTTATAAAATAAAACTGTAGAGAACCAAAAGCAAAAGAGCCTAACCCGAAAGCTGCCCGGGTCAAGCGGTGTTATCGACTCGTTCCTGCAAAGGAGGGCGCGAAACACCGATAAGGCTAACGACATAGAAGTTCCACGCCCGCTGCTTCCATCGGTCCGAAAGCTCATTTAACTTCGTGTGTCCAAGCTTTTCCAGACGAGGCTTTGGCGACGTTCGGATGGATCCCCCGCCGGGCTGGGCTGCCTCAGCTGGTTTAAATTTTAGATTGATCCACGCCGAGCAGGCGGCGAAGTCGGTGACGTTTAGCGCGCTCGGCGGAATGTAAAAAGGGAGGGCGGGGCCGACGTATTACGTCGTGAAAGGATGCTCGTTCCTTCCGGCACGGTTCTCGGCATGACCGCGCTTTATGGGACAGCGTCGTTCCGGCCGTGTCGTACTTTATGCGCCGAGTCGCCCTGAGGCGGCGCGTGGAATGAGGACCTCCTGCGGGTCCCGGCGACTCGTTTGAACGCGCACGACACGAGATAATCAGCGCGTGCCACAACGACAGGAGAGGGCTCCTTCCTAGCGTTAGCCGACGAAGGTCTCTACTTGTCCCAACAAACACCGACGGCACCGCCAGCGGCGCGCGAATGGCCGCGCTTCTCTTTTGTTTCTCGGCTTGGGTTGTATATGTGAAAGCTGTGCGCAGTCACTGAAGGGTTCCGCACGTCGTAACACTGAGGTGTAAATAAAGCTCATAGAAGCGGGTATAAACGGAGCGTTGTTAACGCTCGTAATTAGCTTCTCGTAACGCTCGAAGCAACCTCGGAATGAATGCTCCTTTTACACACTGGAATATCTCCCTCTCCTGCAGCGAAGGTGTGCCTGAGCAAATTTCGGAACTTGGCGTTGCTATGGTGAAAACGTGCTTGGAAACTGAATGGCGTTAGTCTTTTCTTTGAGCACGCAATGTGTCTATCTCGTAGGCATTGTTTCTCTGCCAGACAAAGGCGCACGCATGCTTTAAAGGCATCAGTAAAGAACTCATCCGCGAAATTTTATTAGCACTCCTCGAAACATGTGAAGAGAAAAAAAAACGTTCCGAATTGTTGAAGGACAGCTCGATAAACAACAGTGACGGTTCAAAAGAAGGCACAGAAAGTGCGAAGTAAGGTATACCTCGCGATAATAGCGGTGGTTGTTCGGCTTGCATACGCTAAGTCATGTTCCAGCTTCCATGCTGCAGGCGCCACCTAACCTTGCATCGCGAGCAGACTTAAGTTTCACCCGAATGTGTTTGTGAAAGCGTGAATCGTCTAGGGGTCGACGTGAACACTTCTCTGGCTGGCAGACTTATTTATTGCGAATACTGCAGGCCAGTTTGTGGCCCAAGCAGGAGGGGCAATTGGCAATACACATAACACTGTTACACATACATACAAAGAATAAAAATAATAACAATAAAAAGGAGTACAATGCAGATTGGTCAAGGCATAGCACACCATACAATGCATATACTTAGCGACAGATGCTTTGCTGGAGCGCTTGGGAAAAATTTTTGGCTTGTATCACTGCTTCCGGGAGCGCATTCCATTCGGAAATCGTACGTGGGAAGAAGCTGTGCCTAAACTGATTAGTTTTGGCGAAGATAGGCTGAAAGGAATGAGCATGCACTTAATATTTCTCTCTTATGCTGTCTGTGAGCTCAACAAATCACGCGAACCGACGAGTGTGATTGACTATGTTGGAGCAAATGAAACGTGCACGCGTTAGATCACGAAAGAGGACGAAGAAGGGTAGATACGAGCAATTTTGCAACCGAATAATCGCGAAAGGTAAATGACAACTACAAAAAGAAGCATCGTGATCGGCACCCCTGTATAATTCTTTTCGAGTTCCTCAATGACTCCATGAAAAGCAGATATGATAAAGTTTTGACTTGTATTATTTAACAGAATATATATATATATATAGATATATATATATATATATAGATATATATATATATATATATATAAGGGAAAGAAGTGTATACCTAAGGGCTCGTTTTTCCGTGTTTTGACACAATATTAATGAGATCTAACAGACAGTAATGCCAAGGAATGTACAGGGGAAGTTATTGGAACCAATGGAATGTAAATAATGAGAAAGAAAAGTGGGTGAAAAAACAGCCAGCCGTGAGCAGGAATCGAACCTACGACCTTCGAATAACGCGTTCGATGCTCTAACCACTGAGCTATCACAGCGGCCTTCCCTCCATCCACTGTTTTGGGTTTATATGCGAATCTTTAGAAGTAGGAGTGTCAGTCAGCGCCATCTATAAACTTCGCATATAAACCCAAAAAAGTGGATGGAGGGAAGGCCGCTGTGATAGCTCAGTGGTTAGAGCATCGAACGCGTTATTCGAAGGTCGTAGGTTCGATTCCTGCTCACGGCTGGTTATTTTTTCACCCACTTTTCTTTCTTTTTATTTACATCCTATTGGTTCGAATAACTTCCCCTGTACATTCCTTGGCATTACTGTCTGTTAGATCTCATATATATATATATATATATATATATATATATATATATATATATATATATATATATATATATATATATATATATATATATATTAACGTATTTCACATTTCACACACAACGAACGTTATCATACAGTTCAGAACGACGTTTCTACCGTGGGACCGGTCTTCGACCCCAGCAGACGAAGACCGGTCCCACGGCAGAAATGTCGGACTAAACTCTGCCGTTAACGCTCGTAATTACCTTCTGGTAACGTCCGAGGAGAATGAATGCTTCTTTTACACTCTAGACTATCTCCTTCTCCTGCAGCGAAGGTTGCCTGAGCAAATTTCTGAACTCGGCGTCGATATGGTAACAACGTGCCTGGAAACTGAATGGCGTTAGTTTTTTCTCCGAGCCCGTTAGATTTCATTACTATTACGTCTACCAAAAAGAACCCTTAAGTATACACTTCTTTATATATATATATATATATATATATATATATAGATATATATATATATATATATATAGATATATATATATATATATATATATATATATATATATATATATATATATATATATATATATATATATATATATATATATAAGGGATTATAGGAAGTATCACGCAGGCTCTGATAGTATAGAAAAAGGAGTAATTCACACACAACGAACGTTTCAGCACAGTTTAGTCCGACGTTTCGACCGTGGGACCGGCCTTCGTCTGGGAATACAGGGCATAAAAATCGCGCGCTTATATATGTCAATATTCGAGACCCCCCCAAAAAAACACACATGCTCTTGTGTAACGAACAAGGCTCATCTGTATCAGCACAAAAACGGTTTTCAGTGATCAAAAATATATATCTATACAGCACTGTGTGATGTCACCATTTGTAAGTCATTGGCAGCTGATACGGCTTTGCGGGATACACGTGTGCATCGCGACATTACGGATGTCAAAGCTCTTTTCTTACAAAAATGGTTCGCGTGTAAAATATACGCGTTGCCGATGATAAATAATTCTATTATATATATATAAGAATCGCTTTTTCTGTATACATTATCAGCACAGCGCACTCTCTGATAAAGAAGCAGACTAGCGTACACTTGTTATATTGTTGACCAATAAGCTTACGTGGAAGGAAGACACGTCAATGTGCCTGCATCCTCATTGATACCATCTGCTACAGTATTGAACTTGAATATCAGGTATGATTCCCGGAGTTCGCGATCATGGTTTGAGCGGAAACCAGATTCAAGAATGGTCGCTTTCATTTGATCGAAAGAGTGGCCCGGCATGCGAACGTGTCGTGATAGCGGTAGATGAGGGAATATATTTACATGGGATTTGTGGTTATTAAAGCGTATTCTGAATGGAGTTTCAGTGTGACCAATATATTGTTTCAAACAGGCACTACATTCCAACATGTACACGGCACATGTTGGAATGTAGTGCCTGTTTGAAACAATATATTGGTCACACTGAAACTCCATTCAGAATACGCTTTAATAACCACAAATCCCATGTAAATATATTCCCTCATCTACCGCTATCACGACACGTTCGCATGCCGGGCCACTCTTTCGATCAAATGAAAGCGACCATTCTTGAATCTGGTTTCCGCTCAAACCATGATCGCGAACTCCGGGAATCATACCTGATATTCAAGTTCAATACTGTAGCAGATGGTATCAATGAGGATGCAGGCACATTGACGTGTCTTCCTTCCACGTAAGCTTATTGGTCAACAATATAACAAGTGTACGCTAGTCTGCTTCTTTATCAGAGAGTGCGCTGTGCTGATAATGTATACAGAAAAAGCGATTCTTATATATATATAATAGAATTATTTATCATCGGCAACGCGTATATTTTACACGCGAACCATTTTTGTAAGAAAAGAGCTTTGACATCCGTAATGTCGCGATGCACACGTGTATCCCGCAAAGCCGTATCAGCTGCCAATGACTTACAAATGGTGACATCACACAGTGCTGTATAGATATATATTTTTGATCACTGAAAACCGTTTTTGTGCTGATACAGATGAGCCTTGTTCGTTACACAAGAGCATGTGTGTTTTTTTGGGGGGGTCTCGAATATTGACATATATAAGCGCGCGATTTTTATGCCCTGTATTCCCAGACGAAGGCCGGTCCCACGGTCGAAACGTCGGACTAAACTGTGCTGAAACGTTCGTTGTGTGTGAATTACTCCTTTTTCTATATATATATATATATATATATAGTTCTTCAACGACCCCATGCAAAGCAAATGTGACAAAGTTTTGACTTGTATTATTTAATAGAATATATATATTCTTATATATTCTTCTCATGTTCCACAGGAAATGTTTGACGAACACATATTTAGATATTTGAAGGCATTTAAATAAATCTAGCTTATGTAAAAAAAAATTGTGGGGAAACATTGCGATCGTTTCTTTTCTTCCATAAAACAAAGAAAAAAAGGCGCTGAATTAGGGGGAGAGGGCGTGCCGCATACAAGCTTTATGTTCTATAACGTTCTATAACATTAGGAGAAAACTGGGAAAACGTTCGCTGCAGAAAAACAGCCGGGCCAGTCGCTTCATTTTGTTTATTTCCTGTGTTTCTCGCTACCTTTTCCCGCTTTCTCCTGAGTGTATAGACGTGCAGACCTTAAAATGTCTGAATGTCTAACGGCCGTGCGATAGTGACAGTGCGTGAAATTCGTGCAGCCAGACGAACACACATATACTCCGCGTAGAAGCGATCACCGCGACATATGTGATGCGTTAGCAGTGTTCTGACAGCTGCGTCAGTGGTCATGCGATCGTATCCCGAATGCTGCAGACATGCTGAGGCGTAACTGACGAAAACATCCCCATGTTTGTACTACATCTGGATGGTTCTAAGGTATTTTGGACGTCTCAGAGCACATTTGGGCGTTCGTTCGCAATAGTTATTGATTATATATTACTGCTATAGCAGCTATATCGGCGCGTGCTCGAATGACGCCCCAAGTAGAAATGACCATCCGTGCAGACATTTCCAGGCCAAGACATACTCAGAAACTGGTCTTCGTTCTCCTTTTACGGGTACTTGTCACGCCAGCAACGCCTTTTATCATCAACAGGTAAATGCATCTGCCCTTTGAAGGGTAAGTGCAGCGTCTCAACGTGCATTTCGCCATTTTGGTGGTGCAAACGATGCGTTCGCGAGGTGCCTCATACGCCGCCTTGGCTGCGCTGATCAACGCGGTCTGACCGGCCGTATAAGAAGGCTCCTATAACGCAACCAGTAAAGCCCGTCGAACGTGGGCGGTTGTTCGCACCTACTCAGACGCGCATGCCAGCCACCTCGGGGCCCTATAATCGAGCCCGGGGGCGCCATATCTTTTCCCTTTCTTTTTTCTTTCCTGGCGTTTCTTTCCATTATCACTTCCTCGCCGGCACTTCGACCCCTTCTTCTTTCCCACAACCCGAGGCAGCGCCGCTGCCTGGCGGACGCACCTCGTTGAGGAGCGGTGACGCCGGAGAGCCCCGGGGTTTAGGCCCGCTGCTTTCTCATTCTTCTTTGCCCCGTTTTCTTTTATCACTACGTCAGAGCCCTTTGTTCTTTCTTTTTTTATTTTGCTCTCACCGTCCGAGGCGCGCGCTGCCGGCGTGCTGTGTAGTAGTGTTCGCGGTCGGGAGAAGTCACGTCGCCCCATGGCGCTGGCCACGGTCGCTTTCTACACCTCTGACACACACATCCAGGTGCCAGGCCCGGCGGCGCGTTTCGTCTTTTTTTTTTTGTAGTCAGAATAACAGGGATAGACAGAGTCTGTGTCATCGTGTGCGTGTGCGCTAAAGTTTTAGTATACAAACAAACAATCGTGAGAGGCATGTTTTTTTTTTCTTTTTTCTCCCTCCTTATATACGCCCGTGTCAGACGCATTTATAGGCAAAATAGAAAAGGGACGCGCCTTCTTTTTTTTTTTGTGAGGCCGACCTTCTTTTAGCACCGTGGCTTGCATAAGGGGAAAAAAGTATATATGTATTCACTCAAAACGAATGAAAGCGCTGCGGCTAGTATGCGGTAAGGTGCGCAACAATTGCGAGCGTATACTGCTGTCTGTCGCTCGAAAAAAAAAAGACGTTTTTATGTTATTTCTATCTTTTCTCTGATAATAATATTGTCCATCCTTTCGTACAGTGCTTTACTTACTTGTGCTGCAAGAGGTGTTAAAAAAAGGGCACCTTTTTCTTCCTTTTTGGAACCCTTCTTTCCCCTTCTGTGGGACGCACGCTGTTTCGCAACCTTTTTCGAATGTCGAGTCCACTTTAGGTGAACATCTTCTCTTAGTCTCGCGCTTTTAAGAAAATCAACAAGAAAAAACTAGGCAAATACTGAAATCGGTACAATATCTTCTTTACAGCTGCCGTGCAAGGCCATTTGTTGCAAGCTAGGAAACGAATATCGTTTCGATGCCAGTGACATAGGAGGAATCTAGGAACGACGTCGTCCACGATGTCACTTGTTAGAAACGTAGTGAAGAACGTTGCTTAATAATCTTTCTAGCTTAATATTGTTTCGGACAATATAAAATGTAAATAAAGTAAATGCTACTTTTGATATCAAGTAAGACAGGATAGAATAAAATAATATGTTTCATATAAAGAGTATTCTCTACCATGAATATTATTCATGCGATTAAACAAATAATTGAGAAATATGTTGAATGCAAAAAAAACAAGAAATTCATTCATATGGCATTCATAGATTACGGAAAATGCATTCGACCTGCTAATGATATAAGTCATTCTGCAGGCATTGCGTCGACAATGTCTACTTCAAACATGTGAGAATACTATACCCAGTGTACACAGATTCTACAGCTACTCAGCTCCTCCGCTAGAAAAGTATGAAAATGCCGATCAAGAAAATAGTCCTTCAAAAAGATACAATCTCTCAATTGTTGCACATTGTTTGTCTAAAAGAAGTATATAAACAATTAGATTGTAAGGAAACGGAAATAAGGACTAACGGAGGATAACTGAGCAATTTACGGTTAACAGACATCTTACTGTTCCGCAGTAACGACAATGAATTGCGAAAAAAAATGAAGAATTTAACCAATAAAGCGTCAAAGTAGAGATGAAGATGAACAGGCAGATCACAAAGATAGTGCTAGGTGATTCGGTGACAGAGCGAGAGTTAGAGATAAACTATCAGATGCTTTAATCAGTTCACGTGTATGTCTATTTAGGCGGCTAATATTAACAGGAGAGACTTGGTGCAAAGGAAGCCCACCGAAGAGTAATGGTAGCATGATGCGCATACTGCAGGCATCCTCAACTCATTATCGTTGGCTTTTCACATGTCACTAGAGCGAAAAATGTGCAACTATTGTATTTTGCCAGTCCTAACATGTGACACAGGAGCCTGGAGAATAACAGTGAAACTAGAGAACCTAAAGACCACCCAGAATGCAATGGAAAGAAAAATTATAGGCGTAACTCTAGAAGGTAGGATGGCAGCAGAATGGATCCGAGAACAAACAGGGATAGCCGATATCCCTGTAGATATCAAGAGGGGTAAATGGACCCGGAGACGTCACGTCTTGAGATCAGATAGCAGACAGTCGTTTAGAACGTCAAAATGAATGTCAAGAAATTGTAGGTTCGGCCGAGGAGTGCGAAGGGTTAGGTTCTACGAAAAACATGAAGGAATCGGCAGGCATAACCAGCTCGAGCTGGACAGGGTAGGTTGTAGAGGTCTTTGTCCTACAGGGAACAAGATTGAGGCAGATGATTACGATACATTATGGTGAAAAACAGTCAGGCATAACATTAAAACGCAGCAAAACAGCGGTGTGGATTAGAGAGAAAACGTTGGTTGCCGTTACTGTGTACAGTCGAACCCCTTTATAAGAAACCCTGATATAAGAGACAAATGGGTATAAAACACACCAGTATGCCTACAGACGAAAATTGCTGCCTAGAGCATGCTTCTTATAAAGAGGTTTAACGGTATATTGTATATTGAGGAGGGGAATGGGGCCGGGGAGGTCATGTAATGCGTAACTTTGGTTAGAGTTACAGAATGGGTGACAATCGACGGCAAGCGCAGTCAACTATGGCAGGTAGTTGGGCGGATAAAATTAGGAGGTGCACGAGCATAAAATGAGATCAAGATGGCACAATTAACAGTGATTAGAAATCTTTGAAAGCGATCTTCATCCTGCTGTGGAAGCCGAAAACAGTGAACACTGGTATAGTTATCAGGGTACTGATATTAAACATGCAGTTAAAACCGCCAGGTCGACCCCTCTAGCTGCAATTGCCCGCAGAGCATTTCCCTTGTCATAAAACGTACTTTTTAAAACGTCAATTAACCACCTGTCTGAATTTTTTGGGACAAGTTAGGTGGTCTGACTCGTAAGAGCAATCTGGATACAATAAATCAAACAACAAAGAGATAGTAATGGAATGGCTAATGTAAGCTAACTCGATTGATTGTGATGCTTTCCCTTACCACCACGCTCACTAAATAATGAGAACGTTTTTTGGGGCAGAATACAGTGTGACTCGGGTAAAAATAAAATCAGAAATTAGAAGGTGCGGGGCAGTAAACTGGCTTTGTGTTGTTTTTCAAGGGATGTACTCGCATGAATACGGAATCCTGAAGCTAGCACTCTTCTAGAGATGCGCCTCCATTTATTACGTGCTCCAATATATGCTACCGGCAGAGGTACATCAGAGCCGCCATGTCCATATTATGGCAGACGTTATTTCGTTCTTTTTCCTTACGAAAGCGACACAACTAGATATAAAGCCCCAAAGACAAGTCTTATGTGTTGTCGGCCATTGTACAATTAACTGTCGAAGCACCCACGTTTACCATAAGCGGTATTTCGGTGTTCTCTTCGCTTTCGTGATCTTTGATGTAATGATACACTTCGCAGAGATTTTTGTATAGCAGCAAGTGAAAATAAAATCTCGGGCAATGACGTTCTTCTCACGATCATCTGTTGTTTCTTTTTTTTCTATTCGACACTTCAGTAAAGACATATGGCCTGTGCTATTTTCTTACGCCCGTGAAACGCGCTGTACCCTCGCTGTACAACGCATATGTTCTTCGCACACCAGTGCCAAGTTAGCTCCCTAATGGCTAGTTAAAATGTAACCATTATTCACGACAACGGTTTCCCCCCTTCTTCCCCGCAGAACGAAAGAAAAATTCTGGCTATTGCCACGACAGAACGAAATGCACCTAAACCAACCGAGCAGCAGACAGGCTTTTCTTTCTCTCGCTGTCTTCATTCAGCGCTAAGCGCGTCGGGTGAGAAACGAGCGCGCGGTCCTTTCTCGGAGCGAGACTGCGGGGCATTTCCGGTGGACGCACGCGCACGAATGCCGCGCCGTCATCTGTCCATCCGGGGAATTGCATTCTCGTGTCAGCAGCGGGCACTTAGCTGACCCGGTGTTTCTCACTTTGTAGCTAACGAAGCGAGAGACAAATGATGATGGCCGCCCAGGCCGCGAGCCCTAACAGTTTTGCTGCCTCGACGCTTAAGGAGTCGAGTATGCGCTGTGGTGCGAACTATAAGGGAAGACTTTGTGGAAGCGTTCATATAGCGTGACACGGGAAGTTCAACGGCACCGATTCGGTCAAGACGGTAGCGGTAAGTTGATACGGCTCTCTCCTTCTTTGTTGCGAGGACTGCGTGGCATGAGACGGGTAGCGGGCCGCGGCGACGTCTAGCCGACGACCGAAAGCGGCGTTGATGGTTTCACCGTGCGCCCTGGAGACGGGCTCCCGTAGAGAACAAGAAATGGAACAAACCTCGCCATCCTTGAAGGAGTGTGAGAGCTATCAGTTGTCGCTGTGCCTTTGCGAAAGAGGAAAGGAGAGGGCCATCCACCTGAAATGCGTCGTCGCGCTGCGCTCTTGCAAGCAGGTGAAAAAAAAAGGGGCGGGGGAGGCTAGTGGAAGGCTCATTACGCGCAATACTGCGCTCGAAATTTTGTGGAGTCACGGCAGCGCCGTTTAAGCCTTTCTCTCCAGCGTTTACACAGAGAGGCTGGCGCATATGTTCTGGTGAAGCGGGTGAGACGGTTTTCTTCGCGTCTCCTCGGTCCTACCGTTTATCCGCGAACGAAGGAAAGAAGAGGAAAGAGGTCGGCTGGCGTGGTGGCGCCCGGGGGAATAATTCTTGCCCGCGGCGTGGGTAGTATAGTGTCTGGTGTCCGACGCCGTCGAGAAGGGTCTCTTTTGGTCATCTTGACGCTGAGAGGCTGGTGCGCTTCCTCTCGCTAATACTGTGCACTGCTCTCGAAGCTACCGCAAACATCAGCCTATTCGGAAGCATAGCGTTTGCATGATTGTGTAAACGGTTGTTTATTTATCGGCTCGCTTATCGCACGCAGCCGATAATCATGATTCGAGGGTGCTTGAATGCCTTGATCGCCGGATGCAGCCACTAAGTCGACTCCCGATTGGCCAACGTCAGCTGCAGCTCTCTGCACCACTGCGCGGTTCTCGTGAGAGCGAACGTTATGGCCGTGGCCGCCCACTGCGGCCATCCATTCACTGCTGCTGCGCGAGTGGCGCGGCCCACGAGGCGTGAAGTGCACACGCTGGAGTACGCACTTTAGGTGACGTTAATAGAATAGCCTAGCTGGGCGCGTAAATTAATATATACGAAGCTGAGGATAAGGCGAAAACGTCGATATTTTGGCAGTACAGGTGCAGGGTATTTCTTATATATATATATATATATATATATATATATATATATATATATATATATATATATATATATATATATATATATATATATATAGTTCGCGATGACATGCATACACAGAACACGCTATTGCAGAATCCGCATCAAAATGTGTTACTTTGCTACGAAACTTCTCCAGAAAAAAGTCTTTAGAAAGGCAGAAACAGTGGAAAACTTTCGTGTTCATGTGGAGGGAAGCCTTAAATTAGTAAGGGGCAAGGGTCGAAAAACAGCATGCGAGGTCTCCATGCCTGTACAAAGAATGCATGCTCTGTAGAAGATGTATTACGATCAGCTACTGCGTGTTTACCTGGGTATGTGGGATGGAGTTTGGCCTGGACACGGGAGACAACCTTTACGGAAACACACCGACATTTATGTAGGTAACAGCTCGAAACTTCACGCGTATTTGATAGTTAGTATATGCGTATACTATTCCTTTATAGCCCCTGGGGGGCGTACTGGCTTAACGGCTCAGATGTTGCGTTGCTAAGTACGAGGAGTGGGGTTAGATTTCCGGCAGAGGCGGTCACATTTCGTAAGAACACCTGTGTACTAGTACGTAGGTGTTAAATAACCCCAGATGGCCAAAATTGATCCCGGCTCGCTAATTACGGCGTGCCACACGGAAAATTCTAGAGCTTAATTTTTATGAGTTTTGTGCTATAGAAGTAACTGTTGCTTCGGAAAGAAAAATACTGCTTGAAAATCATTAGGTAATTCATTTTTACCGGCATGTTAATGTTAAGTATTCTCAAAAGAATGACTAGACCTAATTCTGAGTAATTTTTTGTTTCTGTACATTACTCAATTTCTTGCGTCATTTACCTGAATATACGCAGCAGTTAGAATTACCACTTTTCTACAACACCGGATATCGCACGCATGGCTCGGTTAAGTTCATCCTCAATCTTTCTATTATTTGTTTCTCTTACGTAGCGCAATTAACGTGTTGAAGACAACTTGAAACATGCGAAATGTTTTTTTTTTTTTTTTAACAAAGCGGCTGGCTGCGCGTGACGAGAAAATCCGGCTTTGGTCGGCACTTGCAGCAAGACCCTTCGAGTGTCAGCCGCCGCATGACCCGACGCAGACACTCGTTGCCGTCTTTTTCTTCTTCCTCGCTCTGTTTTCTGGTACACTTTGCATTTTGTACTTCTTCACTCATCGTGCACCCTCCCCCGCGTTCTATTTCGGCGAGATCCCTTTCCTATTTACTCGGGCCGCCCGCGATCCTGGCACACACAGTCAACGTGCTGCATCCACAAAACACGCGCGCCGACCTTGGAAATTTTGAGGGGCCGCTGGAATGGCATATCGTTAGCGCGTGCGCATAGGTTTCGCGTCCGTGGCTTGAGGCACCTTTATGCACGCACACATGCCTAACGCTCGATGCGTGGTCTACACTGTAAATACAGGAGATTGATTGATTGATTTGTGGGGTTTAACGCCCCAAAACCACCATATGATTATGAGAGACGCCGTAGTGGAGGGCTCCGGAAATTTCGACCACCTGGGGTTCTTTAACGTGCACCCAAATCTGAGTACACGGGCCTACAACATTTCCACCTCCATCGGAAATGCAGCCGCCACAGCCGGGATTTGATCCCGCGACCTGCGGGTCAGCAGCCGAGTACCTTAGCCACTAGACCACCGTGGCGGGGTGTAAATACAGGAGAGGACGGACATGAAGAGCTCAAGGCCGTTGTCGGCAGCCGCTTGTTCGGGTACAGTTGGGGTTACACGGCGGACATAAGCCGCCGCAGCGGCGGCATCTCGACCAAGGGCTCGTCGTTGCGCGAGGTAGACCACCTGACCTCCCTATAGGTTAATCCGATCAGCTCTAAACGACCACTTGGACGGCTTCGTGCGGTCGCCGCATGTTGTCTAACCCAATTAGGGGCCACTCGATCGCCGGCCGACCGCAGATGCCACGCGCTTCGGTCCACTCTATACACGGCGGCCAGGTGTATACCTGCTTTCTCATCACTTCTTGGCTTCCCCCGTCATTCCATTTTCCCACGCGCCCATAGGTCGCGCTTGTTAGCTTAACGACGTTGATGTGTATCGCGAGAAATTAATACGAGCAATCGCGAAGCGTTTCTGGGACGTAGTTCTCTCTGAACTTGGCAGCCGATGAGAGCCAGGGCGACGATTTGTGCTTTCTTGTTTTTCGCTCGCTTTCGTCGGATGATCGATGCATTAGACATTTCGCAACAGCGCTGCGCGACAGGCGGACGTGATCGAGAAAAGCGGCGCTGGATATAGAGCCGTGCCATCGCGTGAGCTGCCGGACCAAATTACGAGAGCGCCCATTTCCAGCGTTCGGGGCATGCATAGTGAATGAGCTTCGGCCTCGTCGCAGTATTGGCCACCGCCGATTAATGTTGAAAGTGGGTGCACTGTGCCCACATATAAAGGCAGTCATGCAAGTATGGCGGTGATGTGTTATTACTGAAAAAAATATTTTGTTAGGTGGTGATGTGGGGACTTGTCATTGCCGAATGCTTACGCCATAGAAGCGTGCCATGTACGGTTCGCTTTCAAATGATACGCATATATTTGTCGTACACACTGAGGACAGCTTGTCCACTACATATGCATTGTGTACATGCACGCACCCACATAAGTTTGTACTCCATGCAAAACGACATACCGGGAGCCGCCACCATTTTCGGAAATAAAGTAACCATATAATTTATCGTTCGCGGGACAAGATACAGATTTTGACGCATCAATCATTCAAACTATTTCTCTTAAAACGGCAAAAGGGAAAAAAAAAACAAGCAACTGCCAAGATCCTACGGCAATGCATGCATGCAGAGCTTTACAAGATGGTTCTAACCTACCTTCCCGAGTAAGAAAGCAGTGGCCGAGTCTTTTGTGGAGTCGTGTGCGGCTTGTGCAGATTTCACGCTAACAACGTTAACAGGCACGACGAGAAGAAAGTGGCAACAGCGTCTGCGGCAAGCGAAGAACCGGACTGCACTGCAATTTACACCTCAACTTCGCACTGAACGCCGCCTAGCACACAGATACGTTTGTCGCAATAGTGTCTGGTAAAAAGCAGCGTCAAAAGCACGCGGCCCTTAAACTGAGCATGTTTCGCAGTGCGGACAAAAGGACGACAGTCCACATCGAAGAACAATAGAAAAGCGCAGCCTTGACAGCGGCGTTTCTTTTTCTAGTGCATTACAATAGAAGATATATCGCCTCGGACAGTGGTGACATTCGCGCGCAGTTCACGCTCCTGTTGCTCAAAACATTCGAGCACAACACTGACGCAAGGGGTGCGCCCAGAAAGCGTGCTTTTTTGCGACACAATTGTGTTGTGCAGAAAAACAAAGGTTTCACCAAAGCGGCATGCATTTTTCGCGCCGACCGTCACGACAGTGGACGAGCGCCGTGCTTACTCGATGGAACCGAACGGCTGCGCTTTTTGTGCGCGCCTGGGACACGTGCCAGCGAGCAGAGCCACGGCGAGGTTTCGTTTAAGCAAAGTCGCGCCGTTCATGCAACGCACGCATGCGCCCGTGTTCGGCGGCGTAAGTGCCTTTCCCGCTTGAGAAGGGGGCAGCTTCTCATGCGGGGAACGCATGAGCTGGCATCAGCCTCGCTACTGACGATGCGCCACAAAGGTGCTCTCGGCTTACCCAGAGCAGGAGACGGACATGTTGATGCGACGGGGTGCTCAGCCGCCGTGCACCCGTGGACCGCTTCGCCACTGGGGCACTCTCTCTCAGCGCCAACCTGCCCCGCTGCATAACCCAGCGCCGGAGACAACTTCGCAATCGATTATAGTCGCCGTGGTGGAAAATAAAAGGGGGGGGCGAACTGGGAGGGGCGGCAGGGCCTCTTTCTCCTGCTCACGCACTTTTGTTTTCTTTTGTCTCGAGCAAAAGGGGTGGGAGCGCGCGCCCAGAGACCACCGGGGAAGAGCGGCGTCCGCACCCGACCAAATTCTCAGACGGACTGAGGAGAGGAGCGGGCATCGTCTGCTCTTGGGAGGGCTGCGTTGTCGTCGTCATGGCGACCAACATCCGGGACCTTTCCTTCTTTCTGTTTCTCCCGCTGGTACGTCACCCGGGCAACAGGCGGTTGGCAGCTCCATTGCCCCGATGACAGTTGTCATGGCGACAGGCACGCTGCTTCGAGACTTGGTTTTGTGGCGCGCGTTCCCGGGCTCCGCGTGCCCGGTTTGAAATGCGCTGCCGCTGCGACAGCACCGAGTTTTGAGTATTGTCAAAGTTGGTGGAACAAGTAAATATAGCACACAAAACGTGACAGGCAACCTGTTGCGTCGCTCACATTGTCCTATATAACGGCGTCGATATCTAGCGGTTGGCAGACAGCCTCTAGCGAACTGCCGACACGTCTTCTTCGGTGGATCATGATGTCTGTGAAACTCCAAATGGCCTGCTACAACTGCACGCGGCTTCATTAATTCATTCGCTTATAGTTACCTCGATACAGATTTCGTTCTATAATGTACGACATTCAATACCACAGTTACGTATTTATTTTTTCCTATCGTTAAACGCACAACGGTCTGTCGGGAGCACATGTCGCATTCTGTTTGCACTATAGTGTACAAATGCATGTAAGTATACTAAATAAAACATGAATGCAAGTAAGCACATTAAATAAAACAACGGGCTCATTTCCACAGTAATCGCCTCATTTGTTCATCTTCCCACAACAGAGCGACGATGTGATGTTCCTTTCACTGCATGAAAATGCAACTCATCTGCAATACATCGTATGCTCTAACGCTTTGTGTTGCATCTAAATGCGGCTGATAGATTTGTGTGGTTACCACAATGACCTGGAAATTCTTAAAATGTGCTTTGAGGGATGATTTTGGGAGAAGTTTTGCTTTAAAAGTGACCGTAATATGGTAACTTAAGCAGGTGCAGTTGTGGCCACCAGACTTAGAATAATATATACCGCACGACGTCTGCAGCTGGTAGCGCCCTTCATGCAACACGCTGGCGTTCGTGCGAAACCCAGGTGAATGTGGTTCGTGCGAAACCCTGATGTATGTGGAAGAAAAGCACCGACTTTTTCGAAGAGCAAACGGGACAATGTCTGAATACAAAACGGTGCGTTTCCTGATGAGTGGTGCAAAGAAGCGGTGTCGATGTTACCGCCGAGGAAGTTCGGGCACCTGTATGACCAATAAAGTGGTTGCCTCACAAGGCGTCCTCAAATTTCTGGCGTGCTAGCCCCAAAACTACGTGACAACATAATAAAATGGAGGTTTCATACAGCAGAAATGGTAGACATTGATGCGCACTGAGGATGTCAGACAAGTATAGGCAATTTTCACAAGTGGCGCAATGCAAGAGCGAAGCTGTCAAGAAAGAATCATGCGCGTGAATTTTCACATGAAAAAGCTCCCTTTAATAGCCGGAAAGTGGTCAGTTCGGTAATTTTCTACGGCATGCACTTGATTTTCGTGGGGCAGTAAATTTCTTGCATGAAGCCGTTCGATAGTTACTTGCAAAAGTGTTGCGGGGGCCCTTTAAAATACCTAGGCTGGTATTTACAAAAAAATACAGCATATCCACGGGGTGAATGATGATGAGTGGGTGAAGCTCCCGAGGGGAAATCATCGGTAAAACCGTGACTGTTCAGTGAAAGTTCGCCCACTACATCATCAAGAAAGACGTCAGAAACACTGTGTGTGTATATGTACGGCTTGGTCCTCGCGCCGTTGCCGTGACGCTTGGGCCTCTCGTTCTCGAACGCTGGGATCCTGGCGGCGGCGTCGCGCAGCTAGACGCGGTTCGGCCTCGCGGTCTCGCACATCGGGATTCTGTCTACGAGCACGCGCTGCCGCCGCTCTGCGGCCTTATACTTCGGGCAACTCCGAGCACGCGCCAGCAGCGAACGGATTTTATTACAACGCTCCCCGCCATCTAGTAAACAATCAAAGAACTAAACTAGTGTAGCCATGCCATCTAGTAAACAATGCAAGAACTAAACTAGAGGTGGCTACATACATACGCCGAGGATGAACAGACCCACGCCTTAAGGGGCTTCGCCCCTAAAAAAATTGGGCAGCTTTCACTGAGTCAAGCAAGGGCGGGGCAGAGCAGAGCTGGTTGGCACTCGGCCGGTCCTAACACACGTGCATTAACATGCCGATGTGCGAAGTGTACACGTGATCACGTTTTAAATCACGAATGTTGGCTAGGTGTCGATTGGGTTCAATCGAAATTCACTTGACAATCGCAGTAACAAATAGTCAATATACCTTATTTATCTTTATTGGTGTGATTAGCTTATTTAGCTGATTGGTGTAATTTGCATATTCGAGGCTTCGTTTCGATTAGCTTGCATCTCAAGTATTGAATCCCTAGGCAATACTTGGGATGCAGCCAAGCTAAGCCTAATTAAAATGGCCAAGTTAGCGCAAATTTACTGATCAGCCTAATTAACCCTAACTTAGCCTAGTCTTATTTAGGCTTAGCTTGATTCATTTCGTCGAGCTTATAATAACTGGGCACATCAGAATATTAACTTGGCTTAATTAGGACCAATTTGGTTTTACTTAGTTTGGCTTATTGAGGTTTAGCTATAGTATTAACATGCTCAACTAGGCTTAATCAGGCTTGGCTATGCCTAACTTGGCCTGACTTGGCCATGCCAACATGTTGTCTTCATCGCGAACCAGACAAACGGCGAACATGACAGCTCTGCTGTGAATTAGGCCTTACGCTAGAAATGTTCGCCATAAACATTTCAGCCAATCCAGATTCTCTACATGTCATTAGTGAATCCCGTTGGTTGATGGAATCGAGCGCCTATAGGAGCAAAAACTCTTGGTCGTCGGCGTTATTATTGTGCGCTGTCCAATATTTCGACGTGCGTAAACGCAACAGGGTGATAAAATTATTCTGTAGACCTACATACATTAAAGCTCGCACGACGCAGCATTTAGGCGTAAATTGTGTACTTTGACTGCAGGCTTCTCACACTACGCTACTGGCATTTTGAAAAATCCTACATTGCTTTTCCACTGCACCTTTTCGAAAACTGCCTGCCGTATTTTATCGATTCAACACTGCAGGTGCAATTCGACAAAGACAAAAACTTGGGGGACACTTGAACTTCGCCTTCAAGCCTGTGTGCATAACATTGGTCGTTTTAAACTTTCTTCAAACGCATTCCCTATACAAGTACTGTTTCGAAGCCCCCCTATGCCCCAATTTACCGTTCTGCGAATGGAAGCAATTGTTGAATATCGTTTGAATGTCATGAAACAAGGTAAGACGAGCAGACACGGATGCAAGTGAAAAACAACACTAACCTGTCTGCACACTGAAGAAGAACGGCTAATTAGGCTGGTTGGTGAAATTCCATTGGATTAAGGGTTGCTGCAGCCGCAAGCACAAAAGTTCTAGAAGAAAAGTGAACGGAGGGTGATGAGCGGAAGGCGCTCGTGTTATCCTCTTTGCCTTGCGTTCACTTTTCTTCTATTTCACTTGCATGCTTGCGCTGCAATCCTTAATACTGTCTGCATACCTTTCCTGCTTTTCTGGTTAAACTCCATCAACTAGCTCAACCTTGATGTTCTAATATGTCTAATAATGAAGGAATTCGAAACAACATTGTTTTACTAAAACGCTCCCCAGAGTGCACACTACAATTTTAGGTTAGCAACAAAACCTTGCGATGTTGTTTGGTTGATTGATTGACATGTGTGGTTTAACGTCCCAAAACCACCATATGGTTATGAGAGACACCGTAGTGGAGTGCTCCGGAAATTTCGACCACCTGGGGTCCAAATCTCAGCACATGGGCCTACAACATTTCCGCCTCCATTCAAAATGCAGCAGCCGCAGCCGGGATTCGATCCCGCGACCTGCAGGTCAGCAGCCGAGTTGAGTACCTTAGCCACTAGACCACCGCGGCGGGGTGATGTAGTTTGGTGAGGCGCTTTTTAAAATGCACCTTATACCAATACACAGACGCTTCCAGTTAACTGGTTGCACTACTGAACGTCTGCGCTGGAGGTCGGAGGTTCAATTCTTGCGAAATCTTTAACTCATAAGATTTTTCATACACTTTGTAGTACTTCAGTTGTCTTTTTTTCTAGCTTATTTTTTGTCTTTTTGCTACACTACAGGGCTCTGCTATCGCAGGCAGACCACTCGCGAAAGATTCTCCCATTATTTTCGCTCATAATGAAGCTTCTAGTGACATAGGCGTTATTAATTAGCGCCATAGACCCAGCAGTTATTCTGTCCGTTTTGATATCTCGGTTCAATCGTAAGAGCCGATAATTAATAAGTGTGTTTTTCGCTTACGAATAGTTTCGAAGGTTGAAACGGAAACTCTATTCTAAAACGTTTGAACTAAACCTAGAATTGTGTCATATTACATAGGCTCTGCCGATGGCAATCGGGACTCCATCCAGCTAGGGCTTCCGATTGTTATCGAAAATTATAGTTCCCATATAATCTAAGAATCAGGATCGTGTTTGGAGCCTGCTTGCTTTAAGTAAATGTCAAACAAATAGTGCACGTACCCAATCGTCGATACCCCAGTGGAGTGCTCCGGAAGTTGCGACCACCCGGGAATCTTTGACGTGCATCCATCGTTTAGCATCCAAGTGCGAGCACCGCGCGTATGAATGAGTACGGCGCTCGAGCACTCGAACACGGGCATCAGAGCCCTGTGCCAACGTGGCAGTATTGTACGGAATGGCGTTCCAGGAACTAGTTCTTTTTGGTAGGCACAGAGGAACGCCACTGTTCCATTCAGGATCGCTGGAATTCTAAGGGGAACTCGTTACAAGGGAGTAAGGGAAACGGCGTTCCTTCTGAAACCGTTCCGCGGCATTGAACAAGGGCACGCACTAAGCTTATCATGCAGAACAAGGCCGATGAGCGACCGTTTAAGGTGCAAAAGTGTGCCCCTCGCCTGTCACACGACTATCCTGGTTTTCCCTTCAACGCGCTCGGTGACACAGTTCAGCGCCCGACAGTGAGACTCATAAGCGAGCGCAGGGTTCCCTTTCAAGGAGGGAGGGGGGAGGTAATGTTTGTCGCAGCGCTGCCCCCACCCTATCATGTCAATGTGTAGAGCTCACTTTGCCCCCCCCCCCCGCCCTGTTATATCATTGTATGGGGCTGGCTTTGTGCCCCCCCCCCCTATCGTGAGATTGGCCACAGAACAGCAGTTTGTTTACAGCTCAAGGTTTGCTGTGTGTCGTAGAAAGTTATCATCGTTATGAATCAGTACGCACTCTCCTCGTTTTCCTCTTTTGATTGGCTCCCAGATAACATGCGTCGCTTTGCCCGGCGTCCGTCCATCTGCCTGTGTGTCTGTCTTTTTGTCTGTCTGGTGACAGAGAACGAAAGAGAGAGAAAGAAAGAAATTCAAAGAAAGACAGCAATAAAAAGACAGGGAAGAACGAGCAAGATGAGTAACCGTCCTAATGAAGTAGATGGTTGGTGAAATTATTGGCTTCGCATTTCTTTGCAACATGCAGACACATTAGCATAAAATAGCATAGCATTGTGTGGTACAGTATAGCAATAAGACGGGAAAAGGTTGTGAGAGTGAGGAGAAGGGGAACACAAGCATAGAGAGAGAGAGACAGAGAGAGAGGATGAGACAAGAAAGAAATAGAAAAACAGAAAGAGGGAGAAGATAGCAGGTGAGAGAATGACTACAGAGAGAGAAAGAGATAAACAAAGAGACGGAAAAAAATAGAAATACAGAAATAAAAGAAATAGAGAAAAAGATAGAATTACTGAGATATAAGTGTGAAGAAATATGTTTCCTGACTGCGACCGGAGGAGTCCACAAGTGTTGAACATCAGGCGAGTTCGTTTGTCGTACTTGAACACGTCTAGCACATAACGAAAATGAAGAAACAGCAGAACCAGCCAAAATAAAAGGACATCGCTTACTTCCAAATGTTTTTTTTTGACAAAATATATCAAATATATAGTATTCTGTAAGCATACAAAAACACCTTGTGTAACGCCAAATTTAGGCAGCACCATTGCAACAATGATCAGTTCGAAGTAAGAACTCTGTCCTTTTGTGTTACCGGCTTGGCCGTTTTTTTTTTTTTTATGCTACGCGCGGAGCCAGTTTCAGAGCGAACAGGTGTATTTATGAAGTTGAATACGTGTATCATGGACATTATTTTCCACTCACGCTGCTGATAGTGAACCAGCGTTTATTATGCAGAGCATTTATTATGTATAGATGGTACTATCAATACTATCGATAGTTGAGTCATTATCGAACTATTGATGGTAAAACAAGCTGTCGATAGGGCTATCGACCTTAAGTTTCATGGTACTATCGATAATAAAAATCAACCACGCAAACTCACTGTAGCATAAGCTTGATTATCCGAGTGTGCGGTACAATAAGGTGTAGCAGGAGAAGCAGGCTGAAAAGCAAGAAAGTTGACATGCTTGCGTTCCTTCAGCGCTGACTGACAAAAGATAACTACGCTGAACTATCTGTCCCTCTGTCTGTCTGTCTGTCTGTCTGTCTGTCTGTCTGTCTGTCTGTCTGTCTGTCTGTCTGTCTGTCTGTCTGTCTGTCTGTCTGTCTGTCTGTCTGTCTGTCTGTCTGTCTTAGCAGATAATAACATTATTAATTTCATAGATTTACCATTAAGAATAAGAATGGGGTGGAGCACATTTGGCAAGCACTCTCAAATTATGACAGGTAGATTGCCACTATTCCTTAAGAGAAAGGTATATAACAGCTGTATCTTGCCGGTACATAGCTACGGAGCAGAAACCTGGAGACTTACAAAGAGGGTTCAGCTTAAATTGAGGACGACGCAGCGAGCCATGGAAAGAAAAATGGTAGGTGTAACCTTAAGAGACAAGAAGAGAGCAGAGTGGATTAAGGAACAAACGGGGGTTAAGGATATCATAGTGGAAATCAAGAAGAAGAAATGGACATGGGCCGGGCATGTAGCACGTAGACAGGATAACCGCTGGTCGTTAAGGGTAACTAACTGGAGAGAAGGCAAGCGGGTTAGGGGGAGACAGAAGGTTAGGTGGGCAGGTGAGATTAAGAAGTTTGCGGGTATAAATTGGCAGCAGCAAGCACAGGACCGGGTTAACTGGCGGAACATGGGAGAGGCCTTTGTCCTGCAGTGGGCGTAGTCAGGCTGATGATGATGATGATGATGATGATGATGGTGATGATGATGATGATGATGATTTACCATCCCAAACCTATATTATCATTAGTAGACAAACCAGAGTGGAGGGTCCTGAAAAAGTTCTACCACCTGAGATTTTTTCATCGTGCACCTAAAGCTAAGCACACGTGCCTCGAGTGTTCTCGCCTTCATTGATAATGCGGTGGCCACGGCCGAGATTCGTTTCCGCGAGCTGTGGTTCAGCAGCCGAGTTCCTTAGCCACTAGACCACCGTGGCGGGTTCAGCTTTAACAAAAAAGAAGCCTTTACATGTGGCGAAACTGCACAGCTAACTTGTATTGCGTTTCGTGATTTTAAAATGCAGATATCGTTACGCGGCACATGTGCCGGACTAGGAAGAAGAGAAAGAAGCTAAGAGAGTGAAAGAAGAAGATCTCTAAGCAAAAATTTAAAAAAAACTTTGTGTTATCGCATTCGCTAACCTGGGGCTGAACTTCACAATTGAAGAAGTGCTTTCTTCGGTGGTTCGGATATGACCTTCAGCCACAAGAACGTACTAAATGCGAAGCATTCGTTAGCGAACTTCAGTGACTTTGAGCATATCTATCTATCTATCTATCTATCTATCTATCTATCTATCTGACTAGTCATAACATGAAAATCATGACATGTATGTCATGAATGTCATGATTTACATTTCATGGTCTTGTTGGTCTTACAGTGATTTGCATGACATATGGTATGGTATGACATGACTGCATGGCGAACATAAGTGACAGATCCCTAACGTGTAAATTATGACATTCATGTCATATAAGTCATTACTACATGTCACGCTCATGGTGCGCTAGCAGTTATTCGCTTGCTTCTTATATACCAAATCTGGCATTAGAAGACGTTAATTGATGACGAAAGTATGTGACTGGTGCAAACATGATAATTATGAGATGCGTGCTCAGTAGAACATGAAAACATGCCGCGCTCATGATGCGTTCACGGCCGTTTCGATAGCTTCACATATACCAAATTTAGTATCACGGGACGTGAATTGACGACGAAGGTAAATGACACACCCTAACATAATAATCATGACATGGAAGTCATGTATGGCATAATTTACGTCCACCTCATAACGTTGTGCTGATTGTAAAGTGACATATCAACCTTCCTCATCTGTAGGATCTGCAAATTTATCGGTGCAATTTGTACTTCATCAAACTAAACGAAATAAGTTCCTACTGGCATGAGTACTATCCCTGCATGAATAACTTAACATAAAATGGTGTTTTCTATTCACACAAATTTCTGTTCAAGATAACAACTATACTGTCTGATTGGAACGAGTGCAAAGCAATTATTGCACTTCTTCCGTTTTACGTATGTTTTTCTTTTCTGTATTTTGAAATTGAAATTAAAAAATTTTACCCCGCAACAAGAACACGTTAAGAGGAGGGCAGGTAAAAGTCCTGACCCCCTAGTACACAGGGTATCAGAAGACGTGTGGCTAAGGACAACCAAAATAAAAGTTACTTTCAATTCTCTTATCATTGCGGAAATTGCCTCTATCCATAACAGATGTTATCATTCTTACAGACGGCCTGTCTGTGTGTACTCCATTAACTGCACCTAATGTGCCCAAAGCTTTAGAAGTGTTTTACGTCTTTCCCCGAAGACATTTACGACTCATTCGCTTGGTATGGATACCAGGGCATAAAGGTTCAACCTTCAATGAATATAAATATTCAGATTCACTTGCAGTGACCTCACATAATTTATATATTGCCTACACTAGCATTTATCGCTGTAGAACGACTTGAAAAATTTGTCACACCAGATAATTTTGAAAAAGTGTCGCTTCGCAACATCTGAGTTTTCTCATCTTAAGTACCCTTGGAAAAATCGATGATACTCCTCTAGCAAGGCGGAGATATCAGTTACGAGACTACGATGCCCAGTCCCTTCACTTAATTTTCCCATATACAAGTCTGGTCTGGCACAGTCTCCCTTATGTCTCCACTGCGACGAGAGTGAATCTCTGCATCATTTCCTCTTAACGTGCAGGTTATTTACTAATCATAGAAAGAGACTGTTAGAAGAACCTCTCCGTAGGTTGGCTTTAAATTTATCCTTTCCGTTGGTCCTTTCCTTTGGTGTAACCAAAAAAGTATTTAGCCACAGGATCCTTTGCGAGGCCATGTGCGATTTTCTAACGGAAACAAAACGAATAGAATGTTAAGCTTAGGCATAAGTTCACTTTATTTCAAACAATATTAGCTTGTTCGGTTTTCTTTTTTTCTTACCTCTATTATTTGTATTTCTAATCTATTGTCTACCAATCGGTCCTTTGTTAAAACATACCTATCTAAACATCCCATGAGGTAAAGCAATTTCATCTCAAAGATGAGGTACCGTCCGTTTCATGGCTAATCCCCGATGGTGGGTTGAGCCAGGACTCTGAGGAACAACCAACCAACAAACATCGGCAGCACTAAGCACGAGGCACTCGGGCCGGACGTTGGTGCTGTTCTCGCTGGCTAGGCCCACGCTCTTGTCCTGTCTCAAATAAGCGTTTTACCTGTCAGGCTGTCTCAGTTCTTTATTATAATTGGTGTAGTTTGCTGGGTCTCTTAACAATCCTGGAGTTGCGAAGCCGGGCTCTACCAGCTGCTATGACCACTGAATGCGGAACAATTTCACTATCTCAGGCTCCCCAGGTCATCACGTGCTCCGGCGCGATCCGTCAGCGGGACCCTACCATAATCAGCGGCACTGTCGACCACGACGTCGACGACTGGCTGACTACCTATGAAATCGTGAGTGTCCTGAACAAATGGCACGAAGCCGCGAGACTGGCCAACAACGGCATTTACCTTAGTGGCATTGCCAACTTGTGGCTTCGGAACCATCAAAGCGACGTTCCAACTTGGACGGCATTCAAGATAAAGTTCAGCGAAGTATTTGGTCCTCCTGCCGTCTGCAAACTTCAGTCAAGATCTCAACTACCTGGTGAGAATTTCACCATTCACATAGAAGACGTCATCGACTTGTGCAAACGCGTTGATGCGAACATGTCAGAGGCGGACCGCATCAACCATACCTTTAAGGGTATCGATGAGGACGCATTCCAGATGCTGATCTCAAAAAGCCCGGCTTCTGTCACTCAAGTTAGCGAGCTCCCCAAGACCCGCCGTCCTGTCCCACATCAGGAATCGCTGTCCTGCTTAACTTCCTCGCAAAATTCCGTCCGGCTCTCACAGATCAAAGATTTTGTGTGCGAAGACGTTGCCCGCCAACTTTTTCTCATCTCCGGCCATCCGGTGCGCCGTGCGCCAATTAGTCCTACACTACAGAACACTATACAAGACCAAGTGTCTGAGGCCCTTCCAACACAGCTGATGCCACCAGTCACCGCACCATTAACGCATGCTGAAGCAGCAGCACGACCACGACCGCAGCCGTTCCGAGCGCCACCTTCACTGCCTGCTCCTGTTTACGCCACCCACCCGCCACTACCTACAGTCAACCGAGTCCCTAATCCCTGGCGCACTGCCAACAACCGACCCATCTGCTTTTCGTCTGGTCTACCCGGACATGTCGCACGCCTGTGCCGTCGCCGACCACTGCTGTTATGCCTGCGAGTCCACACGGAACGTCCATGCCTCTGAGAAAGGCAATCTGTGTCAAGGCCAGCACGCGAGCCCGCCTGACGCGGACAACTTAACGGCGTCATCACGCGGCGGCGCCTTTCTGTCGCACAACGCACGGCGAGCCCTATCAGCCCACGAGCCCGTTGCAGCAATAGGCGCCTTCCAGTCTGGCGAGTCTTATGCAATGCGGGGTGACGTCACTCGTACTTGGCTGAAACCACGCGCAGCGGCTCTGGATTCGATGAGAATGACGCGGCCCAGCGGTGACCCCATTGGAGGATTCTGACCTCACGGCCAGCGGCGCTTCTAGTTGGAAATTTGGTTACTCAAAGAATTCTCCCGGTGCATGTAAAGAAAGCCCTACGGCACGTCGCGAGCAGCAGACCTATGTGTCAGAGAAGAGAGCTCGGCTCTTCGAGTCTCTAAGCTGTCGGCCCCAGGGCCGAATTTGTAACGCCTCTGTATATATGCTGTACATAAACCTTGTTTAACTCACCGTCGTCTCGTCCGCTCGTCCATAAGCTCTGCACAGAAGCAGTTGCGAGCTGAGAAACCTACGCTACCAAACGGCTGGTGACCTTCCCGGCGGAATTCGAAGCAGTGGCGCCTTCAGGACCGTGTTGGCGTCGCCGTCTTTCGTAACATTGGTGGCAGCGGTGGGATTCGTGGCGCCCTTCGTAACGTCGTCGGAGGCGCGCTTCGTAACAGTGGTTGGCAGCTGTGGGATCGGCCAGCGTCAGTGACATCGATGCGGTGAGTGCCTGATGTTTTCCCCTCAGTTCACCAGACTACTCTAGCTCAGGTTATAGTAGTTTAGAGAAGGGCTGTGTGAAGCATTAGAGTGAGCTTTGATCGTTTCAAGCAAAGTCGGAGCGCTTTGAAACCAAAGCTAATGTGGAGGGTGTAAACACCGCAGTTCTAAAATTGCTTGTGCGTCTTGCTAGTAGACTTATAGCGGGTACAGCAAGTAGATTCTTCATAGGGGCAAACATCAAGAGGCTAGTGTGAACGATGGAGAACCTTAAAGTGAAGGAACTCATCGAAATTTGTGAGGAACTCGGCATTACCTTGGGCCGTGCGAAACGAAAGCAAGCGATTCTTGAGATCATGAAGGATGAAGGAGTGTCGGCTGAGGAAGTCGATGAGGCCTGGGTGGATATCAAAGCACGCCGCGAGGAGACTGAAAGGCGGGAAGTAGAAGCTCGCGAACGTGAAGAAGCTGAAAGGCGCGAACGTCGCGAGCGTGAGGAGGCCGAGAGACAGGAGCGCCTCGAGTTGAAACGAATAGAATTGGCAATCCTAAAGTGTTCGCAGGCGCCTAGCATAGTTTCTCCGATAGTGCAGGTCAGCGGTTATAGAATTCGGGACCAACTGCCACCGTTCGTAGTAGGCGAGGACAAAGCGAAGTATCTCGTCAAGTTTGAACACGTCTGTGAGCGAAATGCTTTGGAGTGGTCTCTTTGGGCGCAGAACCTATTAGCTCTTCTTCCCGGCGAAGTGTCCGACGCGATAGCTTGCTTGTCGAGGGAAGCGTTTGAGAGCTATGACGAGGTTAAGGAAGTGCTCTTGAGACGTTATAAGGGGTCACCCGAGGCTTTCAGGCAAAGGTTCCGGTATGCTAAAAAGGGGAATGAGTCACACGTTGACTTCGCGTTTCGTCTTAAAGCCGATTTAATTGAATGACTCAAAGGCGAAGGTGTTTATGACGATCGCGATAAAGTGGTGGAATGCGTTGCATTGGAGCAATTCTACCGCTGCATCGAGCAGGATGTCAAGCTTTGGCTGCAGGACAAACTTGGTGAAGTACAGCTAAACAAAGCAGCAGAGTTAGCTGAGATTATACTCGCCGAAAGTTGCATAGCAGGGCAGTGCGCGTTGAAAAGGATGAAAGGAAAGAGGGCTTTTCAAAGAAACCCGATCAAATGAAACCCGCTCCGCACCGTAATTTCAAGAAGGACCCGTCTTTTGCGAAGGACACTGTACGGGGAAGGGCAAACGGAAGCGTAGAAATTGAGTGCGGTTCCTAAACAACGCACTGATACCACAAGGGCGTTTGAATCACGGAAGCCGCTAATCTGCTACAACTGCAAAAATGGAGGGCACATCGCAATAAATTGTAAGCAAAAGTTTGCTTTCTCAGCAATCCGAGAATCAGAAAAGAACATGCGGTTGTTAGAGCCGTATCTCCAAAAAATTAGTGTGTGTCCTCTCGCTCGCTGGATTTCGTGCCGACCGGTTGTGCGCCCGCGCGCTCCGCGCGCTCGCGACCTTCGGCGTCCTCGTAGCTCTGGCCGACTGGGCTGGCCCTACGTCACCTCCTGTCGCCGACGGTCTTCGACGACAGCGCAGCTCTGACCTACTGGACCTGCTCTACGCCATCTACAGACGCCGACAACATCTCTCGCAAGTGTACCCCGTTCCCGGACTCCAGTGGCCGTGATTCCATCTTACCTGTCTCTCCTATCCCCTCAGTTTGTTGTTGCTTCTTCTTCCTCTTTTCTATACCTTTACTTCTACCCTTTTTATCCCTCCTCACCCCCATCCCTTGTGAGCTCTGTGGCGGTGTCGCTCCGAAGCAGACAATAACGGGGCTCACTTTTCTCTTCCTTTTTCTATCTTAAGAACCACTCGCAAAAATTAGTGTGAATGGGAAAACGTGTCGAGCACTTCGATACTCAGCGGCAACCATGGACGTTGTCCATCCTTCATTGGTGTCTCCGGATGACTTTACAGGAGAATGCGCGTGGATCAGGCAAGTCGCCGAGAAGCAGAGTGCTTGCTTACCAATCGCTATACGGTTGTCATTGAAGGCCTGTTCGGTAAGCTTCGCACCAAAGCGGCTGTGTCTGCCGCGCTTCCCGATCGTTTTCCTTATCTTTTCTCTAACAACTCAGAGCAGCTTCTCAAAGGGCAGGGTAAATCGTTCTCCTCCAACTTAGCGTACATGGCCCTCACGCGATCGCAAGTGCGGAAGCTTTCGCAGGAGCTTGATCTTGTTCAATGTGGTGAAGCATCAAGTGACCTTAGCAGCGAGTCGACGGAACCTCAGAGAGGAAATTCTTCGTGTGAGTCATGTGAGCAGTCACTCGAGTGGCCCGTCGCCGAAGCGACTGGCGCGGTTTCCGTTGCAGGAGCAGACGACATGGCGCCATTGAGTCAGAGCGAGAAAGGTTCAACGCTCTCGCCTGTAGCGGAAAGTTGGAGTAAGCTTTCGAGGGTTGATCGAGAAACGCTCATTCGAAAGCAGCGTGAGGACCTCTCGATTAAAGCACTAATGGAAAGCGTAAACTTGGCAAAAAAGAAAAAGAATGTTTCTTTTTTTTCAGAAAGCAGGGCTCCTGTATCGAAGCTACACAAATGCGCAAGGTCGCAAATATCAGCTCTTGGTGCCACAAAAGTATCGTCGCCAACTATTGAAACTGGCGCATGAAACACATGGGCAGGGCATCTCGGCATTAAAAAGACCAAGGCTAGAGTTTCCCTTGAGTTTTATTGGCCGAAATGCTGGAAGGATATCGAAGACTTTTACGCTCATGCGACACTTGTCAGAGAGCGGGGAAATCCACGGACAAGTGGAAGGCACCCATGAAGCTTCTGCCAATTATCACAGAACCTTTTAGGTGCCTAGTAATTGATATCGTCGGGCCAGGCAAGGTTGTCGGTACATCCTGACGGCTCTCTGTGTAGCCACGAAATTTCCGGAAGCGATACCACTTAAGGAGCTCAGTTACCCTCATGTCGTGGATGCACTGCTATCTATATTTACACGCGTCGGATTTCCTTCTGAAATCTAATGCGACAATGGTAGTGTCTTCACCAGCCCCCTTACCTCTACCTTTATGGATAAATGTGGAATAAAAGTAGTGCACAGCTCGATCCATCACTCACAATATAATCCGGGAGAGCGTATGCATTCCGTTCTGAAACGGATACTGGGAGCTCTTTGTCACGAGCACAAATGCGACTGGGAAGCCTGTATTACTCCCGCTATGTTCGATTTGAGATCAGCTCCTCATGAGAGCACTGGTTTTAGCTCTGCAGAGCTTGTGTATGGCAGGAGTTTGAGAACACCATTGCGAATGCTGCGCGAGTCCTGGGAGGGATTCGATGAGGACCCTAATGTAGTTGCGTATGTTCTAGACCTCCTTCAGAGGCTTGGAAAAACGAAAGATCTAGTGGACAGCCACATGAAGGCTGCACAAGTGTTGTCGAAGGAGTACTACGACAAATCGGCGATTAAGCGCGCTTTTGAAGTAGGAAGTCAGGTAATGCTGCTGCGGCCGTCCGAAAAGAACAAGCTTGAGGTTCATTGGGAAGGGCCCGCCAAAGTAATATCGAAGCTTTTTGATACCAATTATGAAGTGAAAGTAGGAAGGCGGTCGAACAAAATTTACCGCAGTAACTTGATGAAACCATACGTTCAACAAAAGCGGTCGTAAATCTGCTGTTGAAGGCTTCAGAGGAAGAGGGAGCAGAAATTTTGAGTTCTAGTGATGTAATCGAAAGGGGATCGGAGGTAATCTTGGAGCAGTTGAACCTAGAGCCTAGGTTAAGTGAAGTCCAGAAAGAGGACCTGAGAAGGATTGTTTCCGAGTTTGAAGACGTGTTTTCGAACCGTCCCGGAAACACGATCGAAGGTGAGAAAGAGGACCTGAGAAGGATTGTTTCCGAGTTTGAAGACATGTTTTCGGACCGTCCCGGAAACACGAAGGTGATCGAACACGATATCGGCCTAACTTGTGAAGAGCCAATCCGTAGCAAGCCGTATCGTTGTTCCCCTGTGAAAAAGCAGATCATGAAAGAGGAGATCAATGCTGGAGTTGGGAGTCAAAGTACCGGGCGAGAGTGACTATACATCCCCTTTAATATTGGTTCAAGTGCCGGCAAAAGATCCCAGGCCATGCATCGATTATCGGCGTCTTAACGCCATAACTCGAGACCAAACTTACCCGATACCAAACCTAGAGGAGAGGGTAGAAACTGTGTCACAGTCCAGCTATATTTCCACGTTAGACCTAGTGCGAGGGTATTGGCAAGTCCCCCTTACGGAGCGTGCTAGCCGCTATGCCGCATTCGTTTCTCTACTTGGAACGTATCGTCCACTTGAGCTGAGCTTTGGATTGAAAAATGCGCCCTGTTGTTTTTCAGGCTTAATGGACCGCGTTCTTAAAGGCCTCTCTGAGTTCGCTCTGCCGTATCTTGAAGATGTCGCCATCTTCTCAAACAACTGGGAACATGTCGAGCATTTACGCGTCGTGCTGAACAGGTTGAAAGAGGCGGCCTTACCGGGAAACCTACTAAATGTCACCTAGGGTGCGGCGAGGTGTCTTACCTGGGACACGTTGTGGGCCGTGGCCGGCGCAGACCTTCAGAAATTAAGGTAGCCGCCATCGTGAACTATCCACGACCAACCACAAAATCTGAGATAAGGGCATTCTTTGGCCAGGATGGATACTATCAGCATTACGTACAAAACTACTCTAACATTGCCAGCCCTCTAACTGACGCACTTCGAAAATCCGAGCCGGTTAAAGTGTTATGGGACTCCGAAAAGGAGAATGCGTTTTCTTGCCTTCTACTGAAAATCCAACTCCTTCCTTCTGCGTGGCAAGCGGGTGTTCTGCTGAAGGGTCACGCCACTTTTTAGAACTGGGCAAGCGGGTGTTCTGCTGAAGGGTCACGCCACTTTTTAGAACTGCTTAGGGAAAAAAACTCAGACCTGCCCTCAATTCGCAGCACAGTCTGGGCGAAAGCGGGAGCACCTTCCGTTCCATGCACAGCGAGTTGTAGACTATCTTGGGTAAATGCGAATTGCACAAAGCTCTCTTTGCGCAATTCACATTGCGTGACGACTGTACGACCGCGTTTACACTGGGCATTCCGGCCATCGAAAGTCCGCCGAACCCGATTCAGCGGCGGCGATATCGGCCGAAAGGGCCCTCGCCGCGCCAATCGCTCTCGGACCGATTTTGGCGGCGTCTGCCGCCGATTAGGTCACCGCGGTCCATTTGAGCGCTAGAGAAAGCATCCTGAAAAATGGCGGTAAGCCGTAGTCACTTGTCATGTCCAAGTGCTCGAAACTTAATGTTGTAACCAACGGGAGTTTACCTACTTTGTGCCTAATTCACGTCCCTATTTCGTGGAAGAGGTGGCTGAGCTTGTCGTAGACGCTACCGAGCTTGTCGCGGTCTTGCAGAGCAAGAGGAAGCCACCAACGCCACTGTCATCGGTCAAACATCGTAAACGCCGTTAAGTCCATGGACTTTAAAGCGTTGGTCTAGCTCATAGATTTAATCGAAACCAAAAATGACCTGCATGCGACACGTGCCCACGTCATGTGGATGCAATAGCGCATCCCTCGCTTACGCGTGACTCGAGAAACGTCACCGCCGCGCAACACGCAGGGGCCATACAACGCACTTTCTTAGTCTAATAAAGTTCAATCACGCTTTAACAGGTCGAGGGGTGCCGCCCTTAGCCCATTTTTTGCTTGCAGTGTAATAATAATAATATGGAATGTTTAAAGTCCCTAAACCACACCGAACCACATACGAAGGAAAACATCATCTTAGTTGTTGGTTTCCCCAGTGTGCACCGACAGTGATCACTGTCGAAATGGGGGAGGGGGGTTCAGCCCCCCCCCCCCAACGTTTCTCTGTGGGAAGGCTCACGCCTTCTTTGCCCCCTCCGCGGCTGATACGCCTATGCTCCATAGAAGCCCATACGTTCAGAAAATGGTAGCTGATCAGCTGCTCATGGCATAGTTTCCTAAAATTAACTAGAGGGGACTCTGGCACTGCGATCGTTCAGCGACCATGCAGTGCAAACAAGCCAAAATGGGAGTAAAACACTTGTCCTTTAGCGCATGCCCCGAGGGAGCAAAATATTTACTCCCCAAAAGGACTGGGTGTTTGTATGTATTCAGGGAGGTTTTAGGGGAACTTTATCACGACAGTATGGGAGTTTTAATTAAATTACCTTCAAAGTACAGGCTGTGACTTGGGCACCGGGGCACGAGGGTGTGACAGGGAACCTGCGCGCGGATGAGGCGGCTCGAGGCTTCACAAATCACCGAGCCACTCAAGCCGATGCAAGTGATGACCCTACACCCCTGGACCCTAGCTTCGCAACAATCTTAAAGTATTACAGAGAAAATAGGCAGCTGTATCCACGTCCTCACAGCAAGCTCAGCGCTGCGGAGGCAACAGCGCTAAGAAAAATACAGACGAACACTTACATCAATCTGCACACTCTTCACCTGATCTACCCCACGGCGTACAGAGATATGTGCCCGTGGTGCGGAGCCACCCCAACACTCTTTCACATCACGTGGGAGTGCGCAGAGCACGACGAAGAGCACGACACCACTGGCACGTGGGAGGAATGGGAGGCGCTGCTGTCTAGCCCAGCCCTAGTGGATCAGCTGCGACTGATCCAAAGAGCTGAACGGATGGCTCGCGCCAGTGGGGCCCTGGAATAGGGGCACCACCCTGCCGGACAGACTTCGCTCTCCACCCCGTATATTCTTCGGGGCAATGGAGTTCAAGCCTGTCTGGATTATGTATATAATAAAGTTTTGTACTACTACTACTACTAAGACACAATATTGATTACACATACACAAACTTGCACACAACGTGTGTATTTAGAAAAAGTGGTTAACGACTTCGAGTACTTGGTGCTCTACTATGGGAGAGCTGAAATCCGTCCCGTGGACCTGTGTTCTAAAACACTGCTGAACGATTTAGAGTACTTGGTCCTCTACTATAGGAGAGCTTAAAGCCGTCCCGTGGGCCTACACTGTAAACAAAAAAAAACCAAACGGGAGTTTTTGGCTTGTCCTCTAGATCACTCTCATCTGTACATGTTTTTATGCCCTCGAAATGGGATGGGAGTAACAAAAACACTCATGTGGTAGGGCATACAAAGGGCATAGATTGGGCAAAAACTTCACTTTATTTGTGGCTCAGTGAAAACGAACCCGGAGTTTTATGGTTCTTACTTGGGAGTATTTTCGGTGTAATTAGGGCATTATTTTACCTCCTTCTAGGTGTTTTAAAGAGACAGAGCGGGAGCATTTTAGTCATGTGGCCAAGCTATTTTTTGTCTTTTTTTACTCTATTTTAGAGTAAATAGGTAGAATCTAGGGCATTTTAGCTCGCTTCTCTTGGGTTTACTTTTGGCATTGAATGGGAGTAACTACTGCAGCCAGTACTACCTCTGAGCAAGCATTCTTGCGAGGCTGCAGGTTGCATTCTAAAAAAATTAGACGCAAACAAAAGCTCACCTACAGCCCAAACACCAAAGAAATATACGGATCCTTTCAGAGTTCCTGTTTATGCACTACGAGAGTACACAGACTGAAGACTTACAGTATATTTATTATGGAAGTTAAATTACACACAAAGTACAACTCTTGTGGTCATTTCCCAAGAGTGAGCATGGTTATTGACCACAGGATTTGTACAGCATAAGCACATCAATTACCATTACATAAAGCACCGAAAATACAAACACTACAAACAATTTTTTCACATATTTGTAACATACACTTTAAAAGTAAAAAAAATCAAATGAAATACAAACATTAAACATACTTTGCCAATCACATAAGAGTATCTGACTAGAAAGCTGCTAAACTTCTATTAAAAGATCACCTAATTTAATAAAAAGTGCATTTCTGCAGCTCTGGTGCTGTGGATGACTATGCCCAATAACATATATGTAGAACTTAATTATAATGTGTCAAGAAATGAACTTGCAGCACTTGTTTGAATTAAATGCTATACCAGTAACTAAAGTTCCCTTAGACATTTCTGGACATTTTTCCTGTGGCACACATATAACATATAGACTAAACGGGCAATCCTCAAACGCATTAGGTAGATGCACCTATATTTTTCTATAAGAAAATAAAGAAACCTGAAGGCACTATTGGATCAGCATTCAAGTTACAGCAAAGCCATTTTCACCTGACTATCCCGAATCAGCTTCAAATCACAACAGTACAAGAGAGGTTCAAGAGTGTACTACAATATATTTGTTGCTTCAGTAATATTAGCGACCATATTGATAAAGCTCAAAGAAGACATTCATGATCATATGAACAAATGCACATTCTATATAACTATAATGCATTAGTAGTACTAAGAAAACATATACCATTTGAAAACTGGACTGAACAAGCAGACAGCTTTTTCTGTCTCATTTTCCGATGTATGCTCTGCTAATGCTTTCTAATGCCCATTCAAAATTGTCTAAGTTTCAACTTTCCTAGCATATTGCATTTAAAATGGCAATGGGCAAATCAGCACACACACACACAACAAATAAAAATTGCAGCATTACAACACCAGGATTTACACTACACATTAATAAATCGTCACTGACGTCAGCTAGCATACTTGCACACAATAGGGTTACGCCATTTCAAATCATTCAGCGTTTCTTCAACCACCACGAATATAGCTGAAAAGATTTCCACGTGTTTCTAGAAGCTCGAAATTTGTCCTCCTTGTTTATTTCCATTGCCGAAAACTTTCCTGCATATTTCTATATAGTCAGTAGTTTTTCGCCGACTGCGCTAGAGGGCATTAAAAAACAACCTTTCTCAAAAGATGTTTTTGTAATACACAGTATAAAATCGTATTCATGGCAAGGTAATGAATTTATGCAACTGCAAAAATAATGGCTTATTTATGTATATCAGTTTTTAGGGCTTTTCACACGAGCAAAACGCATGAATTTATTGAAGCATATTTTTTCCAGGATATTAGCTAGCGCAAAAAGCACATATAGAATATGTGCAATCAGCCTGTTTGACATGCTACAAATTAAAAGTAATTTAGGTGCTCAAGGTGTACCAGTTCATATAAAAAAATGCAAATTTCACTTTTTTTTTAAAACTGAGTATACAGCAGCAAAAAAATTACCTTGGTGTTGGAACTAAAAACAAGCATGATAGCTCATGTGAAAGTGCTATATATGAACTTAACATAGATACAGTTACTAGACACTATTATTTTTTAACTTCAGAAATGTTTTTTTTTAATTGAGTACTCCTTACAGCTTTTTACCTATGTAATTCAAGCAGCATGATGGGTTCACAAAGCCAATCCTCAAATGAAACTGACTGGCCTAGGATGCAGATGGCAAACTTCGTGCTATACACAAGGAAATGAATTTATCATCTGCATTCTATTGCTAACAAAAATACATAACACTAAATGTGGTCAATGTGGTGACTTCAGATGAACCATCCAGCATTAGAGATTTACAGTCACAAATGCTACTTTCCTATGAACTTCTGCAAATGCAGGCGTGTTTTACACACTTAATAAAAAAGTTGTTTCATATTCAGTACACAAGTGCCATTCACGAAGCATACTGATGAACGCAGTCTTAATACAATTTTTTTTTTTCAGCTTTCAGGATACTACCTTGCTCTTTGAGACCCAAACCCTGTGATATGACTACAGACTAATGAAGAGCTTTATATTAAAAACTTGGAGGCTAGCTTACTGTCTTCTCTCGCTTGTGTTGTGGGTAATGTAGTGTTATTGCGTATTGTATAAATTTTTTAACAGCTTAATAGCTCATCTTAGAGTCATCACTAGAAAAAGAGAGAGAGAGATGCTCGATTCCTTCCCACCTCCCCCTCAGATATTTTTCAGTTTAAGTTATTCATAAGCATATATACCTGTACAGACAGAAATGCACACAGGAATGTACGTGAAGTGTGGCTGACACTTTTTCTTTTCACACAACCACACACAATTTTTTTCTTGCTATGCTACCTGTCACCACACTCTAGCGACATTCCTTGTAGTGCACCTGTGTTGACAGTAGAACACAGACGATTACTCCATTTCCTTTACAGTTGCTTTATAGATGGCACCAAGACCGCCATCTACATGTTCATCAGTGGGCTTGGGCTGAAGATGGCCTTTGCAAGCGCATCATGTTGCAGAGTTATGTAGGGCAAAAGCTGCAAAAGCAACAATAAATTTCAAAAAAATATTTTTTAGTTTAAATAGGTGCAGTTACTAGAAAGTATTGTTTTTTAAAATAATACTTTCTAGTAACTACACCTATTTTCAGCTAATATATTATGCTTTCAAGTAAGATATCATGCATATTTTTGCCTAAGCACCACGGTGACTTTAGACGCTGAATAAGGAGCTCTTACCCCCCAAAAAAGGAAAAAAATTTTTTCTCAGATGAAATGCTATACTTTCAGCGCCTAAATTATTTTTATTCTTTATATTGTCAAACAGGCCAGCTGCACATAATCTATTTGTGCCCTTTGAGCTTGCCATGTTTCCTGAAAAAAAAAAAACGAATTTGGCAACTATTCAGTTTTGCTGGTGTGATAAACACTCGGGAGAATTGATACATAAATGAGTAATTATTTTTACACTTACATTGCTTCATTAAATTGCCACAAGTGGCATTTTATAGCGTGAATTACAAAACACTTTATGAAAGAAAATCGTTTTTTGACGCGCTCTAGCTCAGTCGGCATATAACTAAAGACTTACAATAGGCACAAAAACTTTTGACAACAAAAATAAACAACCAAGACGAGTTCTTTGAGAAATGTGAAAGTTTTTCGGCCATATTTGTGATGGTCTGAAAAACGCTGGTTGACTTGGCATGTCATGACCTAGTTATAACGTGCTAACTGAATGCAAATTAACAAAAAAAATGAGAGCGTTTTAGAGGGGCTTATTTTTATGTTAGACACAACAGTAATTCAATTGACGATTAGGCTAGAAAAAAACATTGTGGACAATAACTATAACTATAGTGTAGTAATTATGGTGTCAATTACAGAGATCATGGCAGGTAAAAAATCAATGCTGCACTGAATGTAACACCAACCAACCTGTTACATTTAGCAAAATTTTGTATTGAGCTTTCTTGCACTGGTTTGCAAGGTACAACATACTATACATGTATGCACGGGTCAATGACCTATCTGCGCCCAGTCACAAAACCAGTAGACTATACAGGAACCACGACTACATAAAAATTCACATTGAGTCAGCATTCATACAACATATATGTGTTGGTTTAAATACCCTGCCACCACTCTTAAGGCAAAGGTAATGTCAATGAAAACGTTACCTTTAACTGCAATCAAACTTATCAAGATAGTACCAAGACAGAAGCACTTTTGCTTTTGTGAAAAAAAAAAGAGCAGCAGGGCAAAATAGTCACCACTAATTTTTTTAATTCACGTCAAGGCTTTGAAATGCAGCTTTTTGTATAAAAGTCGAATAATGCATGTTCTGTGAACAATTCTCTGTGAGCTTTTTCAAGTGTATTCCACATGAGGCACAAGAAGGTAGGCTATTCCAGAAAATGGTGATTACGCTTTAAAAACAAGCTGTCACACATAGTGAAGCGCAGGGACAATATGTTTTTCTGCACCAGGTAAGGTCAAAACTTCGCTCGTTCCTGTGATAAAAGAAAGAAAGCAACACTTTAAAAAAGAGTTGATGATTGGACTACTTCGTGTTTGGACATAAAAGCCATTGCGAGTAGCGTAACGCGACAGGACTAATATCACATACGAACGGACTAGCACAAATGCAACACTATTGCAACACTAAACAAAACTGAGCAAAATTGAAACATTCAGTGTCGATGCAGTTAAACCAGTTGAATGTTCTGTAACCACGCATGGTCTGTCCAACTAAGGTTAACAAGGCATGTTTCACAACAATGTCTTATTTTGGTGGTATCACGGACAATTATATATGTTTTGCATGAAGAACATGCCAAGTGCTTGGTGAGCCGAAACGGCATAGAATAGGGCACAGTAGAGTTTTAAAAGAACCGGCATTCGAAAGTGGGATTGTACTGAAAGACTTTTTTTAATTGGTTCATTCCTGACTACGGGCACTAATTCAAATGACTGTGGTGATGTAAGGTAAGGTAAAAGGCTAGTTTCAAAAAGAAAAACAAGTTTCTCAAAAAAATCGAAGCTTGATGCGAAAGCGCCCAACAAGAAAGTTGGAAGTATTGCCTCACCATAACGTCGCAGAATTTGAAAATAGGGTAGACAGAGATAAATGAACTCACTGTTTTCTCAAGCCCTCCTAATATTTATGCCTTAATTCGGGAGGTGAAACCCGAGTGCCTGTGGGAAGATTCATGCAAGACCTTCGTTTCAAGCAAGGTGCTCATCATCAATAAATCTCTTCATAGTATGGAATGAACGAAAAAATGGGGAATGATAAGAGTTCGTTTTCCAACCTTAGCAAAATATTAATAATCACAGGAAAACCAATGACAATATAGGGGGTGTTATTTCAAGTAATTATAGTGTTGAGAAAGGTGCACAAAAAGATAGTTTTCCTTTGGCACAGACCAAACCTGCTAACTTGGAATACGTCTGATGCTCCACCACCTTCTTTTGTCATTAGTTCTAACAAAGGTACCTAATGTAGGTGTACAAGCCCTTAAAGTTCCCCTTATTCTGTTCATTCATAGTGAGGGTCTCATTCTGTCAGACTGGATGCCCTCAGGTAGTATGTAAAGATTATTAGTCAGCTTCCAACACGCACAATATTGCATGCTTTATCATTCCAGCAAGCGGGAAAAGTGTTCCATACTCGCCGTCACAGCTACTGGCAGTGTTAGCACTCCCAGCACATACATGGGTCATGTAGCCATATATTTGTTGCAACCTGTACTTCTGTGTGTGTGTGTGTATTCTTTCCCTAATAATTCGAGCTTATTTTTATAAGCCTTCTGTATATGAAGAGGTTTTGGAAAAACATGTATATTCCAGATGCTGCTAAGTCATTCTAAAGCCTTTGAAGTATTGATCACCGACATAGCTTTGCCAATGGCTCTTTCATTACTAAAATGCATCCCTGTAGATTATTTCTGAAAGGTTTTTAAACGACCCTTGACACCAAATTTGGAACTACGAAATGCTTGTGTTGTTCGACAGTCCAGCATGCGGAGGCACTTATGACCAATTCTTATAGAAGAGCGCTGCCTATAAAATATTTTAATTTGGTTTTAAAATAGGATGAGTGCTCATCCGAGTTATTAGCACCAATCAACATTTCTAATTTGATGCAGACAGGTCGTGCGTGACATTCTATGAGTAAGGGGAGTATTGCGAACAACAGAAAACATTTGTGGGGTGCGCGCCATACCCTAACTGGCACCCGGTGAGGAGTGTCACCTCACCCCTCTCACTTTGTTGCCAGGCTGCTCTCACAGTGGTTTTGGCTGCTTACGGCAGTAGTTGTCCTTTTTTTATCTCAGGGGGATATGATCAAAGGCCTCCCATTGTTTATTTATACTTCACCACCTGCAAGTCTGCTCATTTTTGATACTGCATGCACTGAAGCAACGATCGGGAAAGCGATGCTTCAGCGCACGCAGTCTCGGGCAATCTCACACTGTGTGGTGCTTGTCTCTTAGGATACTTAGGTAGGCATTTTCAATCAACACAATATCGTAATTAATACACTAGTATTGATTATACAATGTGTTAGAGCAGTTATGTTTCAATGTCGGTATTACCACAAGCCAAAATACATATTCCTGTAAAAAAGTTGCTAAAAATCTTTTCCTGTCAGGAGTCCTTAAAGGGCACGTGCACGAATTTCTCTGAAGGGGCACGGTGATGTGCATTGCAGGTAGATTTCACTTTGGTGAACAGGCAAGAGTCTGCTTGTGCTAAGTAAGTGCAGTAAGAAAATTGGGGAATTGTTAAAACTTCATTTAGGTCAGGTGACCATGTATTGGGAGGCGAACTCAAACGTTCATGCTCAGTCATGTTGCTGTTTATTCGGTTGCTGCATTAGGCACTGGCACAGTCCCTCAACACAAGTCAACTAAAACTTGATCTAGCCTAACAAAACACTGAGATGACTGACATTTGGCACATCAGGGAGGTTACATCTGCCACCACAGTGTGTGCGCGTTGCATGTGTGCCTGTGATGTAATCATGCCAGAAAAAAAGTTCTTTTTTGTACTTTTTATACACATACACACTCTGTTTATATACATTTATAATTGTCTGTCACAAAGCACATCCTGTTTTTGAAGAAGTCTTGAGTGCAAGCCAGGCAGACCCCCTAAAGAATAAGAGACCAGCACTGGCCCAAACAACTTTGTTCTTTTTGCAACATGTACAGTCACCCCCCGTTTTTTTTTTTTTTTTGGACGCTAAAATTCGAACATGCCCATTCATTCGAACATCTCTGTGGCACCGCCACTAATCGCTTAGAAGCATTGCAAATACGGGACCGAGAATTTGGATGCCTCACGGTGCACCGTTCAGATTTTCTGGACTCCGGCAGCCTGATTGAATGCGGCATGGAATGCCATGACCAGCTGCCCGCATCGTTTTTACAATAGTTTCACTAGGTTGCCAGCACTAAAATGCAGTTCCTATGACTGCAGATTGTGTCAGGGTAAAAGTCAATGGAGAAATGCAGATTTCGAAGGCCATGCGTTTTCGGGCTGAACATAATGGCCGTTTTTTTAAAGAGTATTCATTGAATGACTACCACAACCAAACTGCAAGCCAAGCCATGCTACACTCAGAATCGGCTTCTTGATTGCTCGAATTGGCCACACGTACGTAGCAAACAGAGAAACTTGAGTTCTGCAGCATCAACTAGATTTATGCAACTCTGTTCCTTTTGGCATTTGAGCGTTTGCTTGTCAAGTATTTCTGTGGTCAAGCATGTTTTGTGTCTCGCTCCCTTGTTTGCTGCAAGGCCTGCTAAAAAGGCTCCAACGCTACCAATTCTATTTGTGTCGTTGGCACTAACAAGAGAATTAAGAATTTACAAGACATAGATGGCATTGAAAGAAGCTACAATAATTTGCAAGAACAATGTAGGGAGACATTAATCTGATGATGCTCAAGAGTTTGAGTCGGGCAACGATAGGTGAACAGAGGCTTATGATGACTCCCCTGAAGTGCCATCCACACAAATGCTATGCATATTTAGCACATGCCTTAACAGTGCTATGACCTACAGTTATGGCCAAACACTAGCTAAAATACGGGCAGAATTAGTCACCTGTAATTGTGCTTGTGTGCAGACGTGCACTATTTTTTCTGGCCACTTGGTCAATAAAGGTGCTTTTTTTTTTCTGGCGAGTCCTTTCTTTCGGACTTTCGATTATTCAGATTTTTCAACAGTTCTTGCCTAATGTGAATAAGCTGTCAGCGACTTAAAAATGCATAGCTACATAACATTACATATGCAGCAAAACATATTACATACGAACACACAGATAGTTAACAATGAAGTGAATGCACGAATTGAAAATTAACGGGTTTAAAAAATATATAGAACTATAAATGATACAAAGCTTTCCTTTTTTTTTTTGATGTGGCAAGCTTCAGTGCAAGCAACATACCCTTGCTTCTGCAAAAAATCATTGTCTTACAAAATCATGAGGCAAAGCTGTAGCAGTAAAGTTGAGATGAGCAACAAGATGTCCTCCTATTCCAATATCATTTACGCATTATGCATATTCCACAGTTGCTCAATTATTCAATGCGCAGTTTGCCCAATGCAGGTATTGCTACTTGAATGAGGTACGGTGTGTATCAAAGATGCTGTGCCGGATACAGCAGACTCCATGCTTGACTATTGTCTGCTATCCCCCCTACTACATATACAGCAGCACTGCTTAGCAAGCTTGTTTCATACAGAAAAAGCCATAGGGATATATATCATGGGTGCTAATCACTCTCTTGGGTTGACATGTGACAGTATAAAAGTAAGGCGCCACAACTGGCCCGACAGTTTAGTCACACATCACCCACTTGATTTTTTTTAAATCACGGCTTCGGTAACCACCGTTAGGAGCAGTATAGTATAGCTTGCAGCCAAAACATGATGTATTACCCGACTGTTAAAGCTCTACTGCTTTTTCCACTCACACAAGCTTTTGAAGACATCAACAAAACATGTGACAAACAAGGATAAATGAAGGCTAAATGCATGCAACAATTTTAATAAAACCACCAGAAAAACACGAATACACTCCAAACAACTGTGCAGTCGCATCAGAAAAAAAAATTATGGGGTGACACTTTCTGGGAAGTGCCATGGTTCTTAAATTAAGATGAACACATGTGGCCACAGCAGCCATAATATGTGTAAGTATGCTTCAAAACACTCCATTGTTGGGCTAGTTAGTTTACGTTTGGCCTAGAGGAGGAAAGGCTTGGAATCAAAGGAAGACTAATCAGAAGACGCTCAACTTCCACCCGAGTTTATTTTGAAAAGTATTTCAGCGGGAAAACAAATGCGCAGGCACAGTCACGCCCGATTTCCACCGAACCAACAACATATATCTGGGTAAAGAACGTGATACCATGAATAGGGCATGCTTAATCAGTTTTAAGACTTAACTGTGTTCAAGGTAGTTTCTTTTGTTTTATTAATTTATTCACGTTACCTTACAGGTTCCCGTAGTGACATTGAATAAGGGAGGCGACAAAAGAAAACAAAATATAACAGAAGCAACAGACTACAAAACATTACAATGTGGTAATATAACATAACTTACAGAAGAAGGGCATGAAAAAACAATGTAGTTACAATGGTGGTGTCCAATACAAAGTTGAATAAATGACAGGTACTCAAAATAAATGGTGCCAAAACATGAGCACGAGGAACAAAGTCAGAACACATTTGCAGATATGTACACGTATACAGAGCTACATTTTTATGGAAAGTGATGCCGGTATACTTGGTTGCGGAATAGTGTATGGTCAGTCATTTGAAACTATTGTGTTAGGAAGATCATTCCATAGTGTTATGGCTGTGGGAAGTTTAATGCTTGGGTGCGGCCGTAAATGTGTTTGAAACTTCACGGGTTGTTTAGTCGATTTGACATGCGCACAGGAGTTTGATAATGATTGGTGTATCATTGTCAGATCCACCAATGATGCACTAATGAATGCATCTGCGGCAATTTTAATCTTTCTCGCTTGCAAGGTTTTGTGCTCACACCTGCCCTTAGCCCTGCCCTTGACATTCGCCTTCTCAAAAAGTGCATTGCAGCCAAATGTACTGCAGTGCGCAGGAATGTGTGCCCCATGGTTCCGAGCATTTACTATAGCTTAGGTGCCCTCCTAGTCCATCGTTCGGGCATCGGCCTGTTTGGCGGATAAAAGCTTTGCCACAACTGAGTAGTATCTTATATACCACTTCCGTAGCACAGGGGACAAATGGCTTCTTATGTTTCTTTCAACAGACTTTTCTCTCTGTTCCGTCACCTGCAAGAGTGCATAAATGAAAAAGCTTTAAGGGTGCTCAGAAGACGAGGTCTTCGTTATGCTTTCAACATTCGCTTAAGGTTGTGTGAAATCATGTGAATCTAATAAATTGCAACAAACTTGTTGGACTTCTGTTGTGTTGGCACGCTCAGTGAAGTCACAATCTATTTGAGAAGGGAGGATGCTATGGCAACGAGCAATGTGAAAGAAAAACTTAAAGTTAGAATGTGTAAAATCTGGCAGTCAAAGCTAAGGCTGTCCTTATGATAGCATGACTTGGTCAGAGTCGTATTGAGGCATGAAGAAGTGATCCCTGTTTTCACCAGTATAGTATGGAAGAGTCATATGGGAGGATAGCTTTTTTTTTTTTACCGTGGCTGAAACTGCCAGCAAATGCCATCGTCACAATTGAAAAACAGTGCTAAATCAAAAACTGGATCGTATTGTTGTTGGTTGAACAGTGCTTTAACCAATATACACCCTCATTATCCTTTACAATGGACCTTTCCGACAATAATGCGATCCGGAAAACATGGGATGACCTCATTTCCTGGGAGTATAAGCCACGGTCAAAAAAAGCTATCTTCCCGTTTGACTCTTTCCAAACTATACTGGTGCAAAAGCGAATTGCTTCTTCGTGCCTCAACTCGGCTCTCACCAAGTCGCGCTCTCTTCAGGTCAACTTCAGCTTCGGCCACCAGATTTAGTGCCTTCGAACTTCGGGTTTTCTTTCCACATTGATCGTTGACATAGCATCCTCCCTTCTGAAGCTGATTGCGGCTTCACCCAGCATGCCTACACGACAGAAGTCCAACAAGTAGAACAAGTTTGTTGTAATTCCCTACAATTACACGATTTCATGCAATCTTTAGAGGATAGCTTTAAAGCAGGGCATAGACTTCATCGTCATGGCACCCGAAAGCTTTTCCCTTTGTATACTTCTTGCAGGTGAAAGAAGAGAAAAAAGTGTGTCGAAAAAGCATAAGAAGCCATTTGTCCGCTGTGCAACGGAAGTGGTATATAAGATACCATTCAGCTGTGGTAAAGCATATATCGCCCAAACAGGCCGATGCCCTTACAATAAACTCAGAGAGCATGCAACTACGGTGAATGCTCGAAACAATGGTGGGCACCTTCCTGCGCATTGCAGTACATTTGGCTGCAATGCACTTTTCAAGGAGGCGAATGCCAAGGGCAAAGGTAAAGGCAGGTGTGAGCACAAAATATTACAGGCAGGAAATATTGAAATTGCCGCAGATGCACGCATTAGTGCATCATCCGTGCATCTTACAATGAAGGAAATAAACTTTCTTGAATGCAGTTAGATAAAAAAACTGATTAAGCATGCCCCCTTCATAGTATTGTACATTGTTAACACATTTTTTTTCCCATATGTATGTTGTTGGCTCAGTGAAAATCAGGTGTGACTGCGCCTGCACATTTGTTTTTGTGGTGAAATGCTTTTCAAAATAAACCAAGGTGGAAGTTGAGCGTCTTCTAAGTAGTCTTCCTTCAATTCCAAGCCTTCGCTTCTCTTGGCCAAATGTAAACTAACTAGCCCAACAATGCAGTGTTTTGAAGCATACTTCCACATATTATGGCTGCTGTGACCACATGTCCACCTTAATTTAAGAACCACGGCACTTCCCAGAAAGAGTCACCCCATAATGTTTTTTTTCTGATGCGAGTTCACAGTTGCTTGGAGTGTATTCATGTTTTTCTGGTGGTTTTATTAAAATTACTGCATGCATTCAGCCTTGATTTATCCTTGTTCGTCACATGTTTTGTTGATGAGCCTAGCTAGCATGAGTATTTTTTGTCACAGCAATTTTCTGGCACTTGGGGCTTCCAACAGCTATACCAGTTCCATTTCTTGGCCTTACTCCCTTTGAACTTCTTGCTTCAGTGCGTTCGGGGGGGCCACTGCACCTTCGGCAAAGCTTCTTTTCATATTCACTGCATTTAAGCACTTTTCCAGGTTTTCGACTTTTATTTCAGCAGTTTGTAATGTGGTCCATCTTTTGTCAAAAGCAAATGATTTCAAACGCGAGTTGAATTGAAGCTACCATTTCGCCGTGCAGATCAACCACCAGAACAGTTACATTTTCGGATTGGGTCCTTCAAATCTTCTACAAATCTTCGTCACTTGCATTGTGAAGCTGAAATTTATGACTGAATTTACAACCTTTCCACAATTACAGGCGTCTTCGAGCAGTAGTGAATTTGAACTAGTTATCTTACTTTCACGAAGAGCTTTTCTCCTGGCAATTACAGAACCAAATTCTTGAGAATTTCTTATGCTTCAGTGACAATTATTGGTAAAAATAGGCACGATTTCTCCTTTTCAGTTGTGTCATTTGCTCTGAAGCTCCAAATGCTCAACAAAAGATTGCAAGCTCTCGACTTCAGAGTTCAATTTACCTGATCTGCAGACAGAAAACATGACTTTGCTGGAGAAACAAAAACGCTACTTGTCGAACTTCCGGATTCCTAGCTGGCCTTGTGGTTATGGCACATGCGATGTTCATATGAAGCCACTACATCCTTGTGGGTATTGTCCAGCAGACCCTACGACACAGGTCCCACCCTGATTGCCAGATTAATTGTTGCACACTACCAGCAATGGCTCTGCAGTGAAAAGGCAAATATTTTATTTACCAGAAATGTTTTTTTATTTATAGGCAATATTGTGACACACATAGGACTATGTGCAGCTATCAATCTCCCTATGCTTCTTGGCAACAAAACGTCATACAAAAGCTTCCACCACGAAGCTAATATCTCTTTCACTTTGCCTATATTTATTTGCTATTCCTCTTTTGTTTACTCATGCTAAATTTGATTCAGTTATGCTTTATATGCAAATAGGTTAGTTCACTTGGTGTATTTTTATTAGGTTTCTTTCATACACACCGTGACACAAATATATATGAGACTCAGATACAGAAAATCTAATTCATAATTGCAAGGCCGCGTGAAATCTTCAATGGCTTTTGGAAAGCGGACATACAGTATCCATACAGCAAACCCGTTAGATGTCAACAAATATTTTTAGATCCACTGTTAGCAAAATCTGGCTCAAATATTTTGTTCACCGCACAGATATTCGGTAAGAATTTTATTCAAGCCATGTCTTGCGGGTGCAGACCATTTCGGGAAACCAATGATAAAAATGTGAGAATTTAAGTTTTTCAAAATATCAAATAGTTTGACTACATTAATTGCTTTGCGTTGCATAGTGACAAAAACCTATACTTGATACACAAATTAAGTGCAAAAAACTAATATACCAATGCTTTTTTGCATTTAAACTTTTTATGTCCTAATGCTATTGAGCTCTATTCAAAATGGGCCCAAACTAGGTCTCAGCTGCACACTTGTTGCTAAGTGCCGAAGTCCTTGAAAAAAGAATGTCGAATAGCAGTTGAGGCAATAAATTAAATTCCATCAAGGTTCACAGGTGTTGAAACAACAAAGAAAAGATATGTAATGATAACATAATCAAAGTGCAACAAAGTTGAGAGCATCAAGCCAGAGGTAGTAGCAGAGCAGGGACTACTGCAGAAAATAATTTACCAACTCTCCTGCTGCTTCCCCACCTGGTACAGTGAATTCAAATTGTTTGTAAGCTCTATACTGTGCCTACAATATTTATTTTCAATTCAATTTTATTTCATCCCAAGGATGAGGGCAGGCTCGGGAGAAAAGTGACGTTTTGTCACTTGAGGTGAAACTGAGCCTCCCTAATACATGGCAAGCAACGTGGACATGGGTAAAGAAACATAGGCCATGAACATATAGGCAATGAACATAGGCCATGAGATGTTTGGATTTGAAAAAGAAGAGCCACCAGGAAGCCAATCAAAGCCCTTGCAATGTTCACTTCGCAGCTGAATGCATTTTAATCATGCAATACTATCTTGGGCCCAGCGCACATCCACAATAATACGGTGATGGAGGAAACATTGTACAGTATAGTTTGGAAAGATTTTCACCTAGTTTTTGAATGCTAGTGCTTACCTCTATATGCATGAGCTGTGCTGAAAATTTTCTTTGTGTACATTATCATCACACTGTACGATAGGCTAACTTATACACAAATCTTGCCGAGTTCTCACACTTTTCTTATCACTGCTGCACGCATGAAAAAGCACTCACAACAACACATGATGGCCACAGCTTGATAAAAATGAAAAGAAACATCAGTAGGCACATGACAACTAATGCATACTTTACCACAAAAGGGAGCAGCCATAGGTCAAGTGAGATTTGGCTATGAGTCTGCACCTTCTTTCTGAAAGGTGCAAAAGTTCAGTGCAATTATATTTTGTTGCAGCAAATCAGTTGCATGCCAGCTAGTAATAAATGAATGTGACATTTAAAAACACGACAAAAATATGAATTATGACTGTAACAAACACAGAACATGCAGAATTCAGCTGCAAGTGCTTATTGCACTGCTTAGGCTGCTATGATGAGCTCACACGTTTATAAAGACGTTATTGAATGTAGCACCAGCCTAGTACAGCTTGCAACGCGTCTCAAACGTACAGGCGTAAGCAAAAGTGTGCAGACCAAGGGTTGTGTGGCAGAATGCATCGACGTGCCATCTCTGCATACTGCCTGCTGCAGTGTGCATGCCTGTCCAGTCGTAATCAGGTGGCCTCGTATAGCACTTTATTTGACGAAGTTACAGCGCTCATAGCCAAAACAACCACTGAGTGTTGCTTTCTTTGCTCCGTCAAATCTATGCCGCTCTTTCGCACAGCAGCTTAGGCAGCGCCAATTAAAGTGCCGAGCGCGTAGCTCTTTTTTTTTTACCAGTTAGCCTAAAATAAGCATAGCTAGCACCATATAATTAAATGAAGCCAAGCATAAAAAATTAAATTTCCTCGGCCCAGCTTGCCCTTGTCACATTAATCCAAGTTAAACTTGCCTTGTTGCGCCAAACTGTAGTAAAAACTACTCAAGCGTAGTGTAGCATAATATAACCTGTAAAAGCCAAGCATAAGCAGATTAAATTAAGCAAATTTTAATTAGGTATAGTCGTTTGCTGTTTTTGTGTTAATCCGTGTAACGCTTAAATGAGACGAGGTGGGTCAAGTTTAGTATAACTAAACCGAATTAGACATAATCAATAATGGTATCACTTCATTTAGCCGAGCATAATTAGCCTCGATAATGCACACCTAATTGCGGTCGAATAATCCAAGTCGAGTTCCCCATGAACCAGAGAAGAAAAGCCCAGGAAGAGGCTGCTCGTAGCTCGAATAATCATAGCTAAGAATCAGCCTCTCTTACCACACTGCTTTTAGAAGAAAAAAAAAAAACTTTAACTTGCGGAAAACATCTTCTTTATGGTTAATTTTAGTCAGATGAATATCATTAAACGAAAGCATTCTGAGTGATCGCATGCTACAGCAACTCATAAGTTTGCTCTGCATGAAAGAACTTTCGGGCCGAATGCTCCACGCCGTCGCTCATTACACCGAGCGTTACCAGCACCAAATAGAAGCACAGCAAAGCAATACGAGGTTTTTCATGATCTCAAGTGGCGTTACGAATACCCCACGGCGGCCTTGTCAACAAAACTGCACATTTGCGTGACAAACGTTTGCATGTATGGTCGTTCCTAATTTTCCTTCCCTTCGACCGAAGCTATTAAGAGCACGCGCTTGCAACACACATGCCGCATTCACACTTCAGAAGTAGGTGCCTAGCCAGAATTGAATTTTTTTCGCGGGGGGGGGGGGGGGGGGGGGCACTTTTCTAAAATGACCATTTTCTGCTCTCCATGCCAACGACCAAAAATTTGAGAGGGGGTGGGGACCGCGGGCCCGGTGTGGCACCCCCTGGCTACGCCCGAAACGAAAACACTAGAGCGGCCGGAAAACCACGTCCGCACGCGTCGAAAATGTTCGCATCTGTAATGGGCCCGGGGAATGATGCGGCCGCCACTGCTTTCGCGAATTAATTCGAGTTTGCCTGCTTTCTGCGCGCTATGTTCCATAACGAATTCCAGTTTTCACGCAAAGTACTGTAAAGACACAGCCAGCACTTTTTGAATCTTGGTTCGGGGAGACATACGCCAGCAAAAACGGCGCGAGCGAATGCACCGGCCGCCTCGGCGCCGGATTCAGCCGGCTTCGCACAAAAACGAGACACGTTCGGGCATGCCGACTCGCTGCTGCTGCAACGTCTACTTCAAGTGTTCTCGGCGATCGGTACAAACCAGGCTCTGAATGAACGCGTCCTCGTTGAGGCCGTTCAGCTTCGTCGAGCTGCACGAGTAGTTTAGCCGTTGCAAGCCACCGCCGACGGTTTCGCCGCCGTGTTGTATTTGATGCCGGCTATTCAGATCGCGTGGTTTTTAGCTAGGCGGCCGTGGATCGAAAAGAGCGTCCGCTTTCGCGTGACGGGAAAATCGGACCGATTTCTTCGTTCCGGCTGCGCGGCGTAGGTTTACGGCGGCTAGGGCGGCGAAGCGAGTGAATTGCTGGCGAGTTTTGCCGCTTTCGCTCCGGAGAGAATATATGTCGAATTTGAACCCAGCGCGAGCCTTCTACCAACTGATTGGGTTGCCGCAGCGCGCACACATACAAACAAATAACGCACAAAGCTCATTCGGATTTACTTACCATGCGCCCTACGCTTGAAAATTTGACAACACCGACGATTTAGTCCCGGCCGCCGCTGCCTGCCTCGACGAACAGAAGGTAGAGGCTACGAGGCACAGAACGGGGTAGTAGGTGCACAGAAACCGCTGTCCCGAAACGAGTACGTGTCTGTTTAGAAGAGGTGGTTAACGATTAAGAGTAAACGGTACGGATGCTCTTCGGTAGACTCAGTGTGCACTGCTGACGCTGTTCCACAGACAACCAACTGTGAAATTTGTAACATCTCCACAGAAACACCTCAATGGCCCTAGGAAATAGGACAGATTGACACCGTGATTTGTATGCAATTTTCAAGAAACAGATAACAAAATACCTACAGTTGCCAATAATTTAACTGCTGGCATAGTATCTTTAGTTCAATTCATTTCCACTACGTCTTTCAATAGACCTATATGTAAAAAAAAATGAACGCGAATCGCCATGCTTGAAAGCAAATGTCGTCGAAGCCGCAGACTTTTCTGCAGACACTGAATGAGAAATGGGCGCCAGCTGGCAGGAATGTGTAAAAACGAAAGCTTGAGGTGAACGAGGAGCAGCTTGCAGGCTCTCTTTTTTTTTATTGATTGATTGACAATGTTCAAAAGTATGAACGCAGCCACTAGGTCAAGATGGCTGGGCGGTCAGATGGCTGGACGCACTTTCCCGCGCTCCGAAATACACAAGATGGCATAGTCCAGACAACTTTCTCCTCCGCGCGTGCTTGTCGTTCTTGATACGCCGAGCCGTAGGGTGCGGTTTATGAACTTTTTGAAGAGCATCGGCGCGGTGCGGGCTATTTCAAACTTGCCTACTGAAATAACTTTTGCTACGTTGACGCTGAGGCTTAGAACGATCCTTCTCGCTTGTTTGTTCTTGTCGAAATGGGCGTATTTAGATAAACCCTTCTGACCCACGCCAATTTTTTTTCGTTTTATTTTTCAGTCACTCGCATTTCAGACTGGTTTAACTCCCATACTTTCCCATTTTTGATGATCATGGTAAAACAATCATTTCAGCCCATTTTATCCCCTTTCAAGGGAGTTCGTATTTCGAAATGGGTGGAAAAAGCGCACATAACATGCTTAAAACGCCCTTATGGGCCTATTTTTGTTTACAGTGTAGGAAGTCAAGCTGTGTGTTTAGAAAAAGTGGTTAACGATTCAGAGTACTTAATACTCTACTATGGGAGAGCTAAAAGCCGTCCCTAAGAGGAAATAGCTTGTAGTGTTCGAGTGTTACAAGATAAACGCTAACCAAACTGACCAAGCACAGCCATACTACCTTATTTCGACCTCCTATGTAGGTCTTGGAAAAGTATTTTTTTTAAATAGTCAAGCAATTAAAATTCGCCGTGCAGGCTTGAATTTGTAGTGGCATGCTCAAAACTTTTCAACACACACGCCTTTTATTCTAAACTTGCCTAATACTGAATACGTTATAGGGGCGAACCTTCTGAAGGCGTGGGTCTGTCCATCCTCGGCGATTGTATGTATATCCACCTCTAGTATGTATAGAATCCGTTCGCTGTTGGCGCCCGCTCGGAGTTTCCTGTTGGATAAGGCCACATCTAGTTTGTAATAGAATCTGTTCGCTGTTGGCGCACGCCCGGAGTTGCCCGTTGGATAAGGCCGCAATGCGGCGAGCGCGCAAGGCGGCGGCAGCGCATGCTCGCAGACAGAATCCCGATGTGCGAGCCCGCGAGGCAGCAGCGCTCCGTGAAGCTGCGCGACGCCGCCTCCAAGATCCTGCCGTACGAGAGCGGGAGGCCAAAGCGTGTCGTCTGGCTGCGCGACGCCGCCGCCAGGATCCCAGCGTTCGGGAACGAGAGGCCCAAGCGTCACGGCAACGGCGCGAGGACCCTGCCGTATGCGAAGCGGCACGGCTGCGGCGCGAAGAGGATCTCAAAAACGTCAGAGAACGGGAAGTGTCGAGAAAGCGCGCGTATTGGCAGGCAGACCTCGATGAGGTGAGAGCTCGTGAGGCGTCTGCAAAACGCATCAGGCGAGCTCAGCCTGTTGTGGTCTGGGTCCTGTGGGTCTCGTCGTTGGTAGCTGGCTCCCATCGGACTCGTCCCTTATAGCGAGAAGCAATGCTTATATGGGAAAACAGAGAACAGACGTTTATTTACATTAGAGAGAGGTCAATAAGAAAGTTTAGATATATAGTGGCGTTCTTCGTACATGGCGAGTTCTCCACTCGAAAAAGCACCGAATGAGCCGTGGGGGCTCATTATAAAGGGTCTGTCCTCCCCAGATCCCTAGATCGGGGACCGCGTACAGATGGCACCGTCCAATCACGGACCACACATTACCCGCGAGGGTGACGAGCACGCACGGTCCACGCGAACGTTCAAAACTGAAGCGTGGTCACCGCACGGCCATGTGGCACGAACGCGGCTCCCCCCCCGTCAAGGTGTGTCGCTGGGCGAGGGGTCTGGAGTTGATGACTGCATCCATCGAAAGGGCCGCCGTAAACAAGCTTCAAAGGGTGCCGAACGACTCGTTCAATTAGCGGGACGATTCCCGGCCGCCGCCGCCGCCGTCATCTTCCAAAGAAGAAGCTGCACCGGTGGTCTCCCGAACTGCTCACGGCGCCGCGGCGGCAGGACGCCGCACCCTCCGGCCAGGTGGAACAATACATGGCGGACACCGGCCGCCCACCCGTTTGGCGACTCAAAAGGAACATCAAAAGGAACGCCGATCCATTGTCAGACCTGGCGCCGGTCCTAACAGCCTCTCCGCCGGGGAAAGAAGATCCCGAGGTGCAGTGGCCAGCAGGTACTGTGCAGCGGGATCTGTATTGCAGCTTGTCGGCTCTTCCTCTATTATTTTTGTCCCGAACACTGGATCCGATGATCATTGACCAAGAGGGCGTTGCTCGCAGGGATGAGGTGACCCCTCTCCACCATATTTTCCGCCCACCACCAATGAGGAACTGCGGAAACTGCGCCGAAAGCACACCCACACACGAGCAAGCACACGGCAATTCCCTACTCAGAATCACCAGACTTAGATTCACCTGTGGAAGTCATTTCCTTCTACCTCAACTTTATTCCTGTGGCCCCCGCCGAGTCGCAACACCACATCAGCCACTTTTGAAGACATTAAACAAAACACTTGACACATGTTTGGATAAATACAGAAAACTAGTGGGCCTCAAATCGAGGATAGAAAGCAGAAAATCGTTTTGAAGCCCTCGGGGTACTAGGGACAACGACTCAGACCATCTGCGTTGCTGTTGAGTTTACCCTTCTTGTAATGGATATCAAAGGTGTATTGTTGAAGAGCTAAGCTCCAGCGCAAAAGACGGGCCGTTTTTCGATGACATGGACTGTAGCCATGTGAGGGGACAGTGGTCAGTCTCTATTGTGAACCTAGAACCGGCGATGTAGCAAGCTAGCTTCTGCACAGCCCAAACAACGCAGGCACATTCCTTTTCTGAGGCACTGTATGCTTCCTCACGAACAGAAAGCTTTCTACTGGCATACAGTACAGGGTGTTCCTGGTCGTTCTCTCCCCTCTGACAAAGCACGACACCCATACCCCGGTCGCTGGCGTCACACTGAAGAATGAACGGCTTAGAGTAGTCAGGCGCGCTCAACACTGGCTGACTTTTTAGTGCCTTCTTTAGCGTAGAAAATGCATGTTCCTTGGCCCCATCCCATTTTACGGTCTGGGGTTCAGTCTTTCTAAGAGCGTCTGTCAAGGAACTTGCAATGTCAGAGTAACGCGGGATATACCTTTGATAATAACCGGCCAATCCAAGAAACGACCGAATGTCTTTCTTGGTTCGTGGTTGGGGAAAGTTGTCTATTGCGGCCAGCTTTACTTCTGACGGCCGGCGGTAGCCTTGGCCTATTACATGCCCTAGATAAGCTACCTCAGCGCGCCCCAATTGGCATTTCGCAACCTTCACTGTTAAGCCGGCCTCACGCAGACGACATAGCACAGCTCGCAAGTGTTTCATGTGGTCTATCCAGGAAGAAGAAAAAATAGCAATATCATCTAGGTACGGGAGGGCAAAGTCCTCCATACCCTGTAACACTTTGTCCATTAGGCCAGAAAAGCAATAAGGGGCATTCTTTAATCCAAAACTAAGGACCTTCGGCCGAAATGTTCCCATCGGGGAAATAAACGCCGCAAGCCTACTAGCCCTTTCAGTTAGAGGCACCTGCCAGTATCCCCTGACTAAATCCAAAGTCGAGATGAAATTGGCACTGCTGACTTGCTCAAGCCTTTCCTCAATATGCGGAATTGGATAAGTTTGGTCCTTTGTAATCGAGTTGAGCCTCCGATAGTCAATACACGGTCGCGGCTCTTTCCCTGGGACCTCAACCAAGATCAGAGGCGAGGTGTAATCACTCTCTCCTGGCTCGATCACTCCTAGCTCGAGCATTCGGTTTATCTCTGCGGCCATTATTTCCCGTTGCCTCGGGGAAACGCGGTAAGCTTTAGAACGAATTGGTTCCGAAGATGTCAGCTCAATATCATGAACTAGGGCTTTGGTTCTGCCAGGTGTGTCTGAAAATGTTTCTTTAAAGTCAAACAATAGTTCCTTCAGTTCCGCTTTCTGATCTGGCTCCAACTCCGCCTGCTCTACCAGGTTACTAATAGTCTCGCCAATGTCTTTGTTTTCTGTTGTTAACTCCGGGAAATCAATAGGCATTTCTTCCGGTTGATTGAGCGACATGTTACAACGGCATGCCTCTGCTGGTACGGTTTGAGCAGATTAGTGTGGTACACCTGTTGCGTTTTACGCCTTCCCAGTCCAGTAACCAAGTAATTTGTGTCTGACAATTTCTGAACTACCTCAACAGGTCCCTCCCACTGGACCTGAAGTTTATTCTTCAGTGAGGGTTTCAGTATCATCACTTTTTCCCCTACTCGAAAGCTTCGCGTCCGGGCTGTCTTGTCATAATAGCGCTTAGCGTTGTTTTGAGCTCTGCGCATTTCCTGCTCCGCTAGTTCTTGAGCTGCGTGAAGTCGGTCTAACAGCTCAAGCACGTATGCTACTACCGAAGGGTCGTCCGCCCGGCCCTCCCAAGATTCTCGAACAATGCGAAGTGGGGAGCGAAGAGCACGTCCGTAAACAAGCTCCGCAGGCGAAAACCCTGTTGATTCGTGAGGAGCGATCCGAAGCGCGAACATAGCTGCGGGCAAGCAAGCCTCCCAATCCTCTTTTTGCTCATAACAAAGGGCGCGTAGCAGCCGTTTCATGACTGAATGTACCTTTTCTACAGCATTTGACTGAGGGTGGTACACTGAACTGTGGATGATTTTAACGCCACACTTTTCTAGAAATGTCGAGGTTAGTGCACTTGTAAAAACAGATCCCTGGTCGGACTGAATTTCTGCGGGGAAGCCTACACGTGCAAAGATAGATAAAAGCGCTTTAACTACCTCCTCCGAGCTGAGCTCCTTTAACGGTACTGCTTCCGGGAATTTCGTGGCCGGGCAGAGCACTGTGAGTATGTGCCGGTACCCGGACTGCGTTACAGGAAGTGGACCCACTGTGTCTATAACTAGCCTGCGAAACGGTTCTGTGATAATGGGGACCAGCTTCATAGGTGCTTTAGCCTTATCCCCTGGCTTGCCAACGCGTTGGCACGTGTCGCAGCTTCTTACAAATGCCTCCACCTCCCGAAAGCAGCCGGGCCAGTAAAACTCCCGTAACAAACATTCTTTTGTTTTTTTGATGCCGAGATGCCCTGACCACAAACCTCCGTGGACCAGGTGCAGCAGCTCCTTGCGGAAAGGATACGGTACGACTAGCTGATTAAACCGAACTCCTTTTCGACTTGTGTACTTTCTGTACAAGACGCCCCCCTTCTTGGTGAACTGAATGTTTTGCTTAGCCACCCCTTCCTTCGCGTCTGGCGTTAAGTTACGGAGAGTGGAGTCATTTTCCTGTTCCACTATCAGTTCTGTAGGACTTACATTTAAACAGCTTTATAGTGCATTCTACTTCTCGAGATGCCTCGGATTCATCCGGTTTCTTACATCTTTCTTTAGATATTGTGTTTTGAGGCTCCATTATAGGGCGGTCCAGTTTCGTGCCAGGTAAAGAAGGCTCTGCCGCTGAAGCTGTTTCGTCTGCCACCGGATCTTTACAAACTGTCTGAGCGGCGAGCTCCCTTGCTTTGGATCGAGTTAAGGCCTGTACGATACCCTCACTGAACCCAATTCCTTTTTGTCGCAGCAAGTACTCTGATTATTTGAGAACAAATACGGGTATTGCACTGGGAGATGTGCCGAAACGGCAGCTTCAGTGTCTAGAACACCGAAAGGGCCTTCGATGCGGACTCTTGCTACTGGGAGACATGCACTGTTTGTCTCTACTGCTTGTCTTATCCACGCGCATTCTCCTGTAAACTGACTCTCCTCGACATAGGACGGGTGCACTACATCCATAGTGGCGGCCGAATCGCGGAGCACGCGGCACGGTTGGCCATTCACGACTAGGTCTCGGATGTATGGTTCTAGCAATTTCATGTTTTCGTCATTACTACAGAGTGACATTAACACAACTTTCGGGTTCTTACAACCCAAAGAAATATGCCCCGTCTGTTGGCAGTTATAGCAAACTATCGGCTTCTTGGCCTCGAACGCCTTTTTCTGTTGCCCTTCCGCCCTTTTCTCGGGTGCTTCTTCCTTTCTCTTGTTTTTCTCATCACCGCTTCCTTTGGAGTCTAAACCCTCCTTCGGCATATACCGACCCGACTTTGTCCATCGCGGAGGCTTGTCGGCCCGATATTTACTAATCTCCCTCCTAGGGACATCCTTGCCTTCGAGGGCACGGCGATTTACGTACTCCTCTGCGAGCTCTGCCGCTCTCGTGATAGTATCTACTCCTTGTCTATCCTGAACCCAGTACCTAATGTTTTCAGGTAGACGCCGAAAGAATTGTTCCAACGCAAAACACTGCAGAGTCTTTTCCGCGTCGCCAAGCGCACCCTCCTCTCTAAGCCATTCCTCCAGATTTACCTTTAAGGTGTACGCAAACTCTGGGTATGACTCGTCTTTGGCTTTCTCGATCTCACGAAATTTTCGCCTGAACGCCTCCGCTGACAGTCTGTACTTTTTGAGCAGACTCGCTTTGACTCTGTCATAGTCGTCTGCGTCTTCTTTACCCATACGGGCTATAATGTCAGCTACTTCACACGGCAGCAGCGTAAGCAAGCGCTGGGGCCACGTGTTTTTAGCAAAATTTTCCCTCTCGCACGTGCGCTCAAAGTGCACCAGAAAAAGACCCATGTCCCCTCCTACCGCGTAGGATGGCATCAAATCTGTCATTCGGCGCTCTCTTTCTCGTGCCACTGCGCTAGCTCCGTTCATTGATTGAGCCTTTGCTAGTTCAATTTCTAGGCGTTTCATTTCCATACGATCGATACGTTCTCTTTCCTCTTTCTCCTCACGACGTCTCTGTTCCTCTTTTTCCTCCCGGAGCCTCTGCTCCTCTTTCCTTTGCGTAATAGCCTCCAAGCATTCGCTCAGCTCATCGTCATCTGCCCCGATCTTCTCGATGGCGTCAATGATCTCCTGCTTTCTTTTCGTCTCGGCAATTACCTGGCCCAGCTCTCGGGCCAACTCTAACAACTCTGGCTTTTTTAGTCCCTTCAAATTCATGGCGGTCCTTGGTGCTGCTAACTCTTTTAACTAAACAACTTTGACGTACTATCAATACTTCCGTCAACCGTTACCAAATCACTGCTTTGTTTACAATCCCACGCAAAGCCTGGTGATATCTCAGCAAACTTTGACGTACTATCAATACTTCCGTCAACCGTTACCAAATCACTGCTTTGTTTACAATCCTACGCAAAGCCTGGTGATATCTCAGCAAAGAAAAGCAGTGCACTCACCCTATGCAGTCATGAATTCGGACGCGTTCCTTCCCGTGTTGTCAGAGATGCCACGAAGCAGTTTTGTCCGACTCTAGGTCCTCCAGACAGCAGGTCTCAGCATTGCCTCCTGGTCGATGAGCTCGATCCCACCGCTGCCATCCAGTTGTTGTGGTCTGGGTCCTGTGGGTCTCGTCGTTGGTAGCTGGCTCCCATCGGACTCGTCCCTTATAGCGAGAAGCAATGCTTATATGGGAAAACAGAGAACAGACGTTTATTTACATTAGAGAGAGGTCAATAAGAAAGTTTAGATATATAGTGGCGTTCTTCGTACATGGCGAGTTCTCCACTCGAAAAAGCACCGAATGAGCCGTGGGGGCTCATTATAAAGGGTCTGTCCTCCCCAGATCCCTAGATCGGGGACCGCGTACAGATGGCACCGTCCAATCACGGACCACACATTACCCGCGAGGGTGACGAGCACGCACGGTCCACGCGAACGTTCAAAACTGAAGCGTGGTCACCGCACGGCCATGTGGCACGAACGCGGCTCCCCCCCCGTCAAGGTGTGTCGCTGGGCGAGGGGTCTGGAGTTGATGACTGCATCCATCGAAAGGGCCGCCGTAAACAAGCTTCAAAGGGTGCCGAACGACTCGTTCAATTAGCGGGACGATTCCCGGCCGCCGCCGCCGCCGTCATCTTCCAAAGAAGAAGCTGCACCGGTGGTCTCCCGAACTGCTCACGGCGCCGCGGCGGCAGGACGCCGCACCCTCCGGCCAGGTGGGAACAATACATGGCGGACACCGGCCGCCCACCCGTTTGGCGACTCAAAAGGAACATCAAAAGGAACGCCGATCCATTGTCAGACCTGGCGCCGGTCCTAACAAGCCCCAAGGTGCCGACGCGCGGTTTAAGCGAGACTTTCTAGACGTTACGTTCGGACACAGTTGCAGTGTGTGCGACAGATTGTGGTTCTCAAACAGTCTAGTCACATTACCTTCCATCAAGAACAACCAGGATCGCGCCAATGCCATCGCCATGCTCCAGCGCGAGTATATATACACACACAGTGTTTCTCACGTCTTTCTTGATGATGTTGTGGGCGAACCTTCACTGAAGAGTCATGGTTTTACCGATGATTTCCCCTCAGGAGCTTCGCCCACCCATCATCATTCACCCCGTGGATATGCTGTGATTTTTTTATTATTATTGCGAAACTTCATTATTAGCTGGTGCCCAATTGCATAAACTGAACTTTCCGTTGGATTACTGTGTGTGAATCCATAAAATCTACTAAATCGTACGCAAAGCCCACGCGGCCATGCATGAACACTTTAACGGCGTCCATTCCGCAGCACCGGCGTAAAACCACGACACCGCCGCTACCACGTTCGACCGCGCTAGGCCTCACTCACGAGTATGGCACGGTTATACGACGAATGACAGCCGGCGATCACAAAATACTTGCTACTGCGCAGTTTCGTCGCCATTATTTTTAGATGCGGAGCATCTAATACTCGAGGCTTGTAGTGCGGCGCCGTCCGCAAGCTTCCTCCTCCTTCTTCCACCATCTGTGCATCCCTTCCTCCTCTACACACCGCGCGCGCTTCACTCCTCCACCATCTGTGCACCCTTCCTCCTCTACACACCGCGTGCGCTTCTCCTCTTCACGAACATTCGCTAGCTGTATAATGTAGCGCGCATGCGCCGTCACGCTTCGAGAACATCGGCAGCTGACGCGCGCGCATGCGCCGTCGCGCTTCGAGAACATCGGCAGCTGACGCGCGCGCATGCGCCGTTGCGCTTCTCCCCCTTCTCGAACATTCAACAGCTGACGCGCGCATGCACCGTCACCCACCATCTGTGCCGCGCGCGCTTCTCCCCTTCGAGAACATTCTACAATTCTCCTGATTCTCCAGTGGACGCGCATGCGCCGTCGCGCTTCGAGAACATTCAACAGCTGACAGTGCATGCGCCGTCGCGCTGTATATATACTCAAGGTCGCCGCTCGCTCGCTCAGTTGCCGCTCGTCGGTTGGTTTGGACGGCGCGTCGACGTTCAAGGTCGCGGTGAAATGAATTCCAACGAATCCACAAACACAATGATCGACGTCCCTTCGACCAGCGCCGCCCTTTCGCATACGTGTGTACGTGTTCACTCATTTAACACCCCCTCCTACAACCACGTTAACCAATTTAGCCATCGACCCAAGTAAGTCGCAATTTAACACCCCATTTCACAACCACGTTAACCAATTTAGCCATCGACCCAAGTAAGTCGCACTTTAACACCCCGTTAACCAATTATATGCTCCGCATCCTCCTCAGTGTTCTCCCGAGGGAAGCTGCGGGCAATCTTTTTACACGCACAGAAATAGGTGTCCGCTATTTACGCAGTTTGGACTACGGAGCTATAGACTTAAACGAACGAGACGGTTCGCAGTCGCGGTTCCAGTTGCTCGCAATGCATGGTGTTGTGACCGGCGCCGGAGCTGAAGAGGGAGCGGCGCTCCTTTAATCTTCAAACCAAACCGAACGACCGGCTGCCTACTGTTAGGACCGGCGCCAGGTCTGACAATGGATCGGCGTTCCTTTTGATGTTCCTTTTTAGTCGCCAAACGGGTTGGCGGCCTGTGTCCGCCATGTATTGTTCCCCCCCTGGCCGGAGGGTGCGGCGTCTTGCCGCCACGACACCGTGAGCAGTTCGGGAGACCACAAGTGCAGCTTCTTCTTTGGAAGATGACGGCGGCGGCGGCGGCCGGAAATCGTCCCGCTAATTGAACGAGTCGTTCGGCGACCATTTGAAGCTTGTTTACGGCGGCCCTTTCGATGGATGCAGTCATCAACTTCAGACCCCTCGCCCAGCGACACCCCTTGACGAGGAGGAGCCACGTTCGTGCCACATGGCCGTGCAGTGACCACGCTTCAATTTTGAACGTTCACGTGGACCGTGCGTGCTCGTCACCCTCGCGGGTAATGTGTGATCCGTGGTTGGACGGTGCCCTCTGTACGCGGTCCCCGATCTAGGGATCTGGGGAGGACAGACCCTTTATAATGAGCCCCCACGGCTCATTCGATGTGCTTTTTTCGAGAAGAGAACCAGGCAGAACAGAGCAGAACCGAGCAGAACCATGTAGAACCAAGCACCATGGAGCGCTATGTTAGGAGTCATGTAGAGGCCTGCCACGTTTGAGGGCTCACCGTGTAGGGAGTTCGCAATGTATATATTGTAAATAAACCCTCTTCAAGTCTCTCTTCCTCCTGCCTCGACAACTTCATCCCGGACCCCCGGTGTCTGGAAACCCCGGTCGCAACAGCTGGTTGGCAGCGGTGGGATACGAGTCTGCGACGGAGAGCGACATGTACCGGAGGCCAGCCGAAAGCCCTGGAACTCGGCGGGATCGAAGCGGCGTACCACCACCGCACGTAATGGGGTGAGTGCCTGGCTTTGTGCTTGAGATATATCGAGTCTTTTAGCCTAGATTCGTTAAAAGATAGATATAACCAACAACTGCCTGGCCACTGTGGTTGTTATCTCAGCACAAGGCAGCACTGGATGATTATCTGAGCAAGTACGCTAAAGCAGGAAAGCTTAGATGATTCAATAGGAACAAGTGGTAATGTTTCAAAATTTCTAAGGGTACGTTGCGGGTTAAATTTTAGGATGTTGTAAAAAGCAGGAGTGAAAAATTAACAAGAAAAAGTAGAGAGGGATGTTGGCCACGTAGTGCTACTTGGGTGCTTAAGCTTGTGGTCTCCGCTGTGAGATTTGCCAGGCTTCAATTTCTCTAGACCCAGAATTGAAACGCTGGTGGGTTTGTGTTTTGTCACAGCTGAGCCAAAGCAAAGTAGTCGCCATGGATCTTACGAGATTGACAAGAGAGGACCTGCTGAACCTGTGTTGGGATCTGGAGCTAGATTTTAATGATGATATGCCTGCTTCTAAACTCCGCGAAGTGATTCTCGAAAGCAATAGTGACAATGAGGAAATCGAGCACTTCGGGAATATGTACTTATTGGACCAGGAGGAGGAAGTACAAAGGGCGCAAAGAAAGGAAAGATGGCGCCAGGAGGAATTGGAAGCTGAGCGCAGGCATGAAGAACATATAAAAAGGATGCAGGAATTAGATGAAGAGATAGAAAGGCTTAATTGTGAATTGGTGGCATTGCAGCAGAGTGGTCAATCCATAGATGTAGCGCACGAACGGTGCGATGTAGCGGCGGTGCCATTTGAGACCGAAGCGAAGGCTACAGGTCAGACATCTGTAGATGAAGTGCACGAACGGTGCGACGTAGCGGCGGTGCCGATTAAGGCCGAAGAGAGGGCTACAGGTCAGAAATTTGCAGATGTACCGCACGAACGGTGCGTTTCAGCAGCGGTGCCGTTTAGGGCCGAAGAGAGTGCTGCGGGTCTGATATCTGTAGATATAGCGGCGGTGCCGTTTGAGGCCAAAGAGAAGGCTAGTGCCTGTAAGGGAATGGAACAGGTTTTAACCCATTCTGAGGGAAAAGAGCTCGCGGTCACAGCAGGGTGTGAGGGTTCCGTGGTGGTGGAAACGAAGTTAAGATTAACAGAGTGTTCCATCGAACCTTGCAGCCCTGTAGACCATGTTGATGAGCGTCAGAGGCGGACGAAAGGCTCCAGGTTTGGCACCAAGGAATGTGCCAAACGGAGAAAGCGTCCGAAAAACAGAAGCGCGGCAAGGCTCGCGATCAGCGCGGCGCGTTTGACGAGGACCTTCAAACGGCGTGGCGGATTTGCGAGAAAAGGCCCGTTGTCTTCTCTGACTGGCTTAAATCGCATGCGTCTGAGCGGCCGGAGAGTAAGGAACAGAAGTGCGCAATCTACGCGGCCGCGGTCTAACGATGAACTGATAGGCAATCATCAGGACTGGGCGCGCGAGATGGCGGAGGAGCATATCGGTGATGAAGAACGTCAGAGTAGGACGAAAGGCTCCCAGGTCCGCACAAAGAAGCGTGCACAGGGGAGAAAGCGTCCGAAGGGCAACAAAAAGGCAAAGCTCGAGATGAGCACAACGCGTTTGAGTAAGGGTTTCAAACGGCGTGGTAAAATCGCGAGAAAAGTGCCGTTGTCATCTCTGACGGGTCTGTATCGTATGCGTCCGAACCGCCGGAAAAGAAAAGCGCATCGTACGCGGCAGTGTTTGAAGGATAGATTGCTAGGCAATTATCCAGACAGTCCGCGCGAAAAATCAGATGAGCATGTGGGTGCTGGTGAGCATCAGAGATGGGCGAAAGGCTCCGTAGACGGCACCAAGAGACGTGCAAAACGGAGAAAGCGCCGTAAAAACAGGCAGGCAAAAATCGCGACGCGTTTGAGGAATGTATTCAAATGGCGGAGCGAAATTTCAAGAAAGTTGCCGTATCGCAAGCGTCCAAGCGGCCAGAGAACAAAGAAAAGAGAAGCGCATTGTGTGCGTAAGTGGTCGAGGGGCAAGAGACCCTTCCGTTGTTCTCGCGGTGCATTGGACGGGGTGCGGGGCAAAAGAGTCGGTGGTTTTCGAGGGGCAGGAAGCGACAGCAAGTCGGCTTCGAGGAACGTCGCGGGGTTCGGTAGCAGGGCGATTGACGCGTGTTGTAGACCCCGCTTCTCGAGAAAATCGTTCCGGGCGCGACCACCGCGAGTTCGACTCAGAGTTGTTGCGAACAGCTGTTAGCCTCTCGGAAAACGTCGACTCGGGACTGTTGAAAGGAACATTTTGTTTGTTTTTGTGATTTTGTAAATAACTCGTTTGTACTTTGTTTTCGTTAGCGCTCTATCATTTTGGTAGCCTATATGCGTTGTATAGATCTATTGGAAGGATAGTGACACGCATTAGAGCGTACAGAATTAGGCGTTTGTCATCGGCACCGGAGTTGGTTTGTATGCGTCCGAGCCGCCGGACAAAACGAAAAAAAAAAAAAAAAGCACGTTGGGTAGAAAGGCAGACCCTTTCGTCGCTCTATCGACGGCATGTTTGATGGACTGCGGGAGTGCGAGGTACTCAGCGAGAGTAAGAACGCAGGTTGTCAGCGCAGAGCTTTGCGGGGGTCGGAGGCGAAGCGAATGGGTTTTGCCATTGTTCCATTTCCCGTTCGCCTAAAAAGACCCACAGGACGCGACACCGCGCGTTAGTCCCAAAAAGGAGTAGACATCCGTGAGCTTTTGACGATGGTCATTAGTGGATTTATTTTGTTTTGAAATTTGCTTTTGACTGTTTAAGTTGTTTTGGATTTTTAATGTGTTTTTTAAGAATCTCGTCTACCAAATAGTGTTTAGGTAACACATTTTTTGGTTTTGTTCATTTCTTGGGCGTTGTACGTTTAGCTAAGGTAAGCGTTGTGCGATTGCATAAACGACACGCATAGGAGCCTGCGTCATGGTAGATACGTGTAAATGAGCAGGAGCAACGTTATGAACTAATTATGACTGAGCGTAGAGACGCAAAGTTATTGCTTGCGAGATTTTTCAGGATTCATGCGAAACTTTTTTTGTTGTTCATTTAATGTTTTGTTCGCATGTGTCCGGTGTGTAAGAAAAGCTAGCTCGTGAGTTTATATGTATGCTTTGTGAAAGTGGCAACAGCAAGGGAACGGTTAGGTGGTATCTCCTCCAGGCAGGCGCACTGTGATGTGCGTTTGCGGATGTATAATAAAGAGGTTCCTAATGCAGGTGCAGCACGGCAGTTATGCTTTCGTCTTCTCAAGAGGAATTGACGACTGGCTTTGGCGGCACTAAATTTCGGGAACTAAAAGATAGCGTGAAGTAAAATGCTTCATTTTATGAGTATGATACCTGGTGGGTTACGGCGGATTACTCACGCAGGCACTCGGGTATGCCACGGTGAGCGCATCACTTGACAATTAGTTTTCTTGAAAGCAGTTTGATGGGAAGATTATTATCGGATCGGGATTAGGAATTTTGGTGAAACCTCAGAGAAACGTCCCGATTGCTGCTTTGTGTTTGGTAATACTGCTTAAGTAAGGTTGCTTTTGGATAATTTGTCGGACTCGACGTGTCTCAGTGCGGGCAGGGTGCTCTCCCGTGCCTGTGGTGGTGTGTATGAATGCTTTTCCCAGAGGGGAGCCACAAGGAACGAGAGGGAAAGAGTCCTTGGCTGAGCGTCATCAGCAGTGGCCTGGAAGACAGCACTACACAGCGACACTTCGAGCAACCTGTGCAGCTGGTCACCCTCAGGTCGCTTCTCCCGCCGGCGGACGAGCTGTTGTGACCGGCGCCGGAGCTGAAGAGGGAGCGGCGCTCCTTTAATCTTCAAACCAAACCGAACGACCGGCTGCCTACTGTTAGGACCGGCGCCAGGTCTGACAATGGATCGGCGTTCCTTTTGATGTTCCTTTTTAGTCGCCAAACGGGTTGGCGGCCTGTGTCCGCCATGTATTGTTCCCCCCCCTGGCCGGAGGGTGCGGCGTCTTGCCGCCACGACACCGTGAGCAGTTCGGGAGACCACAAGTGCAGCTTCTTCTTTGGAAGATGACGGCGGCGGCGGCGGCCGGAAATCGTCCCGCTAATTGAACGAGTCGTTCGGCGACCATTTGAAGCTTGTTTACGGCGGCCCTTTCGATGGATGCAGTCATCAACTTCAGACCCCTCGCCCAGCGACACCCCTTGACGAGGAGGAGCCACGTTCGTGCCACATGGCCGTGCAGTGACCACGCTTCAATTTTGAACGTTCACGTGGACCGTGCGTGCTCGTCACCCTCGCGGGTAATGTGTGATCCGTGGTTGGACGGTGCCCTCTGTACGCGGTCCCCGATCTAGGGATCTGGGGAGGACAGACCCTTTATAATGAGCCCCCACGGCTCATTCGATGTGCTTTTTTCGAGAAGAGAACCAGGCAGAACAGAGCAGAACCGAGCAGAACCATGTAGAACCAAGCACCATGGAGCGCTATGTTAGGAGTCATGTAGAGGCCTGCCACGTTTGAGGGCTCACCGTGTAGGGAGTTCGCAATGTATATATTGTAAATAAACCCTCTTCAAGTCTCTCTTCCTCCTGCCTCGACAACTTCATCCCGGACCCCCGGTGTCTGGAAACCCCGGTCGCAACAATGGGCACGCCGTACACCGTTTCTGTGTGTCGTTCGGCGCTAACCTTTGCATTAATGTTGTGAGAGTTGTGGTCACAAGGCGCAGCAGAGAATACAAACTGTTATTCCTTCCAACCACCTTCATTTTCTGTGAAATACAATCGTTGATTCGCCAGTGGCCGGAGTTGGCCGTGCGAGCTCGCTATGCCACCGGCATGACACCGAAGGCCAGCGAGGGCTTCTGATCGCTTAGAAGTTGCAGTCGGTGAAATACCGATTTTGAGAAGCCACCGTCGTGTCGCGAAGGCGATGTCTCGCGGAGAGCTTTTTCTTTTTCGGCTACAGCTGGAGTTCCTTCTTTGCCAGATGCTCCTGTTGGAGGCACTATTTAACGACTTCTCTCGGGGAGGGTGGCTTGAGGAAGGATGAGAGTCTGAACAGAAAGGGCTGCATCCGATCGGTCACTGTCTGTTTCGCGCCAAAGCAGGCACTGGAGTGATTCTAAGAGAGGGAAAAGAAGAGAAAAGTGAGCCCCGCAACTGTCTGCATCAGAGTGCGACACCTCAGCAGTAGCTCACAAGAGATGGGGGTGAGGAGGGATTAAAAGGATAGGAATAAAAGTGTAGAGAGAGAAAAAGAGAGATGAGGTATACGAGAGAGCGACGACATATCGAGGGGATAGAAGAGATAGGAAAGATAGAAACACGGTCACAGGAGGAGTCCGAGGACGGGGCACCACTTGCGAGAGCTCTTGGCTGCGTCAGGAGATGGCTTAGAGCAAGCGCAGTCGGTCAGAGCTACTGTCGTCGGAGGTCGCCGTCAGGAGATGATGTAGGGCGAGTCCAGTCGGCCAGAGCTACGCTGACGTCGGAAATCGCGAGGGCACAACCGGTCGGCACGGAATCCAGCGAGCGAGTCCTGGAATTTGGCTATAAATCGAATTTCTTTCAATCAACTTGGGATGGTTTTTTTGTTACATGCTCGCGAATAAAATAAATAGAATATACGACCCCTTTACGCATGGAGGAAGGAAAAACTTTACGGAGCAAGTGAGGCGAAAGCTTCCCCATATCCGAGTTACCCGGATAGATTCTGTGAGAAAAGAAAGGCTTGTCTCGTGTTACAGAGGTAAAAAAAAGAGTACCATTATAAACAATAATATTAAATCTCGCCGCTTAAATAAAGGTTAGAATGCAAGCGTACTTTAATTGTCAAAACTGTTTCAAAAGCACGAATTACTAATTAGTCAATGTGGCTGGGCATGTAAACTCTGAAACGTGCACTGGATAAACCATGGAGGCTTATGTAAAAGAGATAAGCATTTGTTTGCTTCACTGCTCGACACTTGCGTTCACAGTCCACATGCTGTGTTTCTTGCAGAATGGGACGGCTTTAAGCTCTCCCGTAGTAGAGTACGCTGTGCTCTAAATCGTTACCCCCTTTTTCTAACCCCCCCCCCCCCCATACGGGACGGCTTTATGCTCTCCCATAGTAGAGTACTTAGTACTCAAAAAACGTTACCCACACTTTTTGAACACGCTTCCCTGTAAGGCCCGCGGGACGGCTCTATGCTTTCCCATGGTAGTGTACCAAATACTCAAGATCGCTAACCTATTTTTCTAAACACATGAGCCTTCATTGGGGCGCCTCCTGTATAGTTTAGTACCTGGTGCCCCCCAACCCCCACAAATTAGAGGTAAAGAGCTGTGGATGGGTGCTCGCCCGCCTCGAAGGAGCCCACGTCGTCGTGGTAGGTGTTCTGTGGCGGCGTTTCTTCGCTCCTGTGAAAAAGTGTAAGCACAGCCCACATTGCGTACTGAGGCGCGTACAATACTACATGCGCCGCCTGAATTGTGTCGTCTGCTGCGCTGCTATTGCGCTAGTCTGCACGATGCCTGTCCCGTGCCAGCACCGTCAGAGGAGGCGCACCAAAATTATGTGTCAATGCTGTACCCATGCACCACCCAAGGAGGTTCTATATGTCTTCTGGAGTGGAGGTGCGCCCCGATAAGTGACGCAGGTCGCCGCCATATTGGAAAAGCAAGACTCGGAAGCAGACCACTAATTGCGCTTCGTAGCTCCGCCTTTGCAGTGGCCTTTGGAGACTGTGACATGCTTTTGTAAAGCAGTTAAAGATTTTACAAGACCATGGTGACTTCGTGCGTCACTAATGGCTGCACAAATCACATCAAGTTGACGCCTCAGATCACTTTTCACGTGTAAGTATTCTCGCTTCATTCGCTGACGATCGCCTGTTTTTTCGCGTATTTTGTGAAATTAGAAACAATATAAAAGGTGCGCATACGTGTAATACATGCGTATAGCTGTATGGAAGGTAACTTGAAGCTCCAAATGCTCGCTGACACGACGCTGTCCCTGAGTTTTAAGTTTATGGACGAAGGACTTGTGGTCTGTGGCTGCACGTATCAAACATTGGAGCGAGTAGGACGTCTGAATGCCCTTTGAATTCCAAGTTTTCTGCTGTTGTCTTACAAAGCAAGACTGACTGCGTGCATGCATAATTTTTTTGGCGAGTAAATATCGAATTCGGAGCATGTTTATCCAAAAATTCGCAAACGTAGAGAATAGTTTCATGCCGTAACTATCCGCGTTACAGGTTTCCGTAAGACAGTGCGCTGCGTTCTGTCTGGGAACGTGCTGTTCGCTTCGCAGAATTGTAAGGCTACGGACTTCGTGCATTATACGTTGAATATATATATATATATATATATATATATATATATATATATATATATATATATATATATATATATATATAGTAAAAGCTCGTTAGTTCGGATTTCACGGGACCGAAAAAACTGTCCGAATTAACGAATGAACAGGGAAAACAACCTTTAAAATCCAGCTGCAAAAGCATACCTTTATTTGTTGAAGTATTTTGTCGTCTGCGTTTTCGCGCAGATTCCGGCTGACATCACAATTTTTCTTAACTGTTCCAAATGGCCAACAGCACGTAAGCTGTCGGGAGTGTTCATGCAAGCGTCCTCTAATATTAACAGTGCCTCCGAGACTTCCAGTGAGGTGCGATGAGGTCGCGGCTGTATCTCCTCGCATGATTCATCGTCGAAATCGTGGTCTTCATGGGCGCCCGTGACATCATTAATAATCTCTTGATCGGTCAGGAGACCACTCGTGGCGACACCACGATCAATCGCGATGTAGTCCTGAAAGGTCACATCTGTGGGAAGGACAGCATCGAAAGTCGGGCAGTCATCGTCGGTGGACTCGGCTGACACCTCCTCGATGCCATCGTCAGCTACTGCTGCATGCTCGGGCCTCACAAAACCGCTGTGCCGAAAACAGTTGGCGATGACTTGCGGCGGAGTGTTTTTCCACACGTGGGTGGTGGCATGCAAATACGGTCACAATGGAAGAAAAAGAGAACTCCGCAAGAAGAGATGGTTCCGACACGACAACACAAGGGAAAATGGCGTCGGAGGTGCTGAGTGGAGAAGAAAGAAGACGCCGACGTTCGGTGACGCTGCGATCGCCCTCGCTAGTTGATGATCATGGCGATGCCACTCAGGTTTCGGTTTCACTCCAGTGGTGCCAGCGCTGCTTTATCACACTTTTGTGTAGCAGCAGCCGTCAGCATTTGTCCAAATTAAGCGGTGCGGAGCCGAATTCCGACAAAATAACGAAGGTTTGGTCCCATAGATTAACATGCACTTTGGACGGGACCAATAGAGCCGTCCGAATTTCCGAATTAACGGGTGTTGAATTAACGAGCTTTTACTGTATATATACCGGCGTGGAGTGGCTTATACCTAGAGGAACGACGCTGACAATGATAGGCCTCAACTCCGTGAAACAAAATCATGAAATTGCAGGGACAAACTCAAGTTTATGCGTGACATTCACTTCCCCAGCTTCCCTTTTATATATGTACGGCCGGTTCAAGTGACAACCACATTTTATTATGTTTACACATCGCAAAACCACGGCTGCTGTAGGGCAGTCGAGTACACGTGTCTTCGTTTGAGCGAGCACAGGTACCAATTTGTCGATGATACACAGTAGAACAAATAAACAGTAACGAATGACAGAACGGCATGACGGAGACAGCCAGGAGACAAGTGCGTTTATGTGCTATCGAGATTCGCCTGTGCCCGGGGAGAGGCTAACATGAAAAGACCGAACGGGTGGTTTCATTGTCGATAGACTCAGAGGCCAAAAGTTGGACGCACCAGCTGGGGGTAGAACAAAGAACAATAACAAATAACGTGAAAAGTAAACAGAGACACGTATAGGAAATCGTTTATGCCATTTTCATTTTTTTTTTGCCTACCGCAGCTCTTTCCAAAGTGGCCTTCCTCACTTTCTCCTGGTAAGAATCTCTCAATGTGTGTGTTGGCTGCCATGTATATACTTGTTTTAAATATAAACTCTTGTCACCCTCCAGCTGTTTCTCGGCACATTTTTGCTTCCGCATGTTTTGATTATGTAAGTTCGAATCTGTGCCGTTCCGAAAATGACCACAGACAGCCGAACTTTCCCTTTGGAAGGAATGCTTGAGCTTTTTTGCGAAAACGAACATCAGTTTCACGTGGCATTGCGGGACAATGCACGACACCAGAACGCGACAGCGTTCGGAAATAACCGGAACTAATGACAAAGGTGTCCAGGGCTTAAAGGCAGGCATTGGAAGAAAGCTAGAGATAAGCCGGGAATTAGAAAAAAAAACTAAGGCTAAGAAAAAACAGGAAGCTGGTGTCAAGACTCCTGGACGCAACAACGTTTACAGCCAGTGGCTGTGGGGGTGTGAACGTAAAAATATGCTGGTTGGCTGCGGAACGCGGCACTTTTGCGAAAGCGCGCGCCTGTGTATGTGTGTGTATGTGTTACATACACAAGTTAAAATTTTCAAAACAAAATGCAACACTGCCTGCCTACACTTTTGACACTTAAATGGGTCCTCCAACACTATTCAACTCCCCGTGTTTTATTCGTGGGTTGTGTAAAGTACAGACAGACTAATGCAGCAAAAATGGCAGTGATAACGGCTCGCAATCTAAAATTATTCGACTTTGAATATTCAAGATACAAGAAAAAAATGCTGGCTCTCAACTCGATTTTCGCGGGGTCACTTGCCCACATTTCACTCGTCCATGATGTCGGAAGGCTGCCCCAATTGAATAAGCTGGACGCGCCTATGTAAGGGAAGCTCGCACCTCATCGTTACTTGCTTTATTTATTTTCTTTACTTTTAAAGTCATGTTGACCTTCTTGCCAGCGTGGTGCCTGACGCCTGGCTTGTCAGAATTGCAGCAGGAGCTATTGTGTCGAAGCGAGGTATTTCTTGCTATTTTTCACGGCATTCAGAGTGAGTCCCTCCTCTTGTTTTGAGAAAGGAACGTGTGTGAACGACCAAGACAGTGAAAATAAAAAATAATAAAGGTAGAGCGCCAATAAAGACAGGACACAGGAAACAAGTAGACAGCATAGAACGCTCTATTTATTTGCGCTCTACTTTTGTTTTTAGACATGCACCAACTCGCCCAGCAACGCATTATACCAAGACAGTGAAGTGTTGTTGACCCTTCGGGCGTTGTTCGGTGAGCCGCCCAACGAACAACAATGGTGCACTGCACCCTCTAGAGGGTGTTGACTGCACCCCTTCAACAGCGCACGTGCGGAAAGAGGCAGCTCGCAAACTCTCAAAAGCAAGAAGAGGAGAGAAAAAAGAGAGGTCTTTCATACATATATTTGATCCGCGAAAGCCAAAAATACCAGTGGTGAAATGGCAGCCAGCGCCTCTGTCGTGCTTTGTAGTCGCAGTGATCTTTTTTGTTGTGGCTGCGTCTGTTTAGGGTTCGATGAAAAAACACAAAGAAAAAATGAAACACATTAGTAACCTCAGATTTGATCCTACACCCCAATCGCTTCTAACGCTACATTTCTGCAATGAAAGAGCAGCAACCTTCCGGCGTCATTTCCGCCCGCAAAGTTCTGGCGAACGCCACTACGTGGTAATGTGGTTGGTGGCCATGTAGTCACTTCATTGCGTGACTAAAATATTAAATCATTTGATATCGGCGCTTAGACCTACGCTAAAATTATCTACACTGTCGGTCTACACAAACCGCAGCTAAAAATAGGTGCTTCAATAGTGTTAGGGGGCCCCTTTAATAAACAATCTGCACTTATAATACAAAACATCATCATAAATTTGCTGGCTTGCAACGGAGGTACACCAATATTTCGAAAGCAGCGCAATTTAAGCAGTCGATAGAAAATGAGAATTGATTACAGTGAATTTACGCAGATTAACAGATGGGCTATATACAACTGGCACTTTCTAATATGCTTAAAGGGGCTCTGCAACACTTGTTGAGCATGGTCAGAAAACGCTGCCGATCGGTAGTAGAGGCTCCCGACAACATGTGAGCCAAATATTATAGCGCAGCACGCGGCCTGGAATTGACAATAAACTAAAGTCAGCTAAGAATTGCTTTGTTTTCTTTCGAAAAATCACGCAGTAAGTCCAAAAATCACTCGTAATAAGTCCATGATCAGCCATTGGCCTATTTGAACATGGCGCGTTCGGTCGTTAAAGAGATCGCCGCGGGAAGCCGTCACTTGTCCACGCGTGGACGCGCGATCGCACTGAAAAAGCCACGTATTCGAAGGGGGAAGAAAGTGGTCAAGGTCACGAGGTGCGCGCGACGTTTTTTTGTTTGCCCCTCCCATACCTCCCTGCTTAGAGCTACTTTATATACTACCATAGTTATTGTATATGCTACCTAAAGGTAGCATATACAGTAACTCTATTCCTGCTTAGATTCTGCCACCACATACAAAATATCCTTAGGGAAACTAGCAGCTTCCAGACTCCCAAACTTGTGTATAAACTAGTCTTCGTGTGGTGGGAGCAACATTTTTTTAGAGCACTTAAAAAAAGTTAGAAATTATACCTCTTTCAATTATCTTTGAATGAACAGACCCATATGGTTAGAAGAGTTTTTTACTTGTATGCATAAAACACTAATGCAGATGACCATTCCCATGGAAGGTTAAATGAAGGTCTAGAAACCTGATGGAACAATTGCATGAAAGTTCATGTGTGCACCCTTAGATTCCCCCACAAACTTTCATGACCAATGTATAGAAGGTTGATTGAAGCTCTACAAACCTGATGGGTGATTGCATGAAAGCTCATGGGTGAACGACACCTTTAGATTCACCCACGAGCTTTCGTGACCCAGGAATAATATTCCTGAAGTGAACCCAATCAGGTTATAGGAAGGCTCTGAAGAGGTTAAGATGCAAGATTGCGCGATACTTTGCTCCAAATGGCAGTATCTACCATACTGCAATAATACCATGACAATGTTGGAGGTCACAATGGTTTTAAAAGAACTTGCAGAAAGTTAACTCATTAAGGCCCATGCAAGAGCTATTGGTTGGATTTAATTAAAAATTTGCATGTTTATCAAACTACAGTAGACAAGAACAGCTGCAAGTTTTCATAGTCACATTCATTACTTCAGAAGTTATGATACTGTACTTTAGAAAGTACGCTAGGCTCTTGCCATAGCAATGAGCAAGCTAGCTCGGTACAAGAATAGCAAGCATACTAGATCCTTGTCAAACAAATACCAAAGTTATCTAGGCATATAAAACTTGCCGAAGCATCGACACTTCTTGCAAAGCAAAATGCAACACTTTTTGCTCCATTTATTTTTTTTATGATAGACAGTACATTTCAATCGTCATTCATTGTGTGCAAATATCCGTACGAATAGAGGATAATAACAGGCACAATGAACATTGGCAACCACTTGACAGTTCTGTTGGGTACTACAAAGTGCAACTAGTGCCTTGCTATTATGTTGGTGAATTAACCTTCATTAGGTAACCTTCATTAGGTTAGCAGACCCTCTATCTTTGAGTGCAGCAATATTGATCATTTCTGTAAAAAGGAGCCCCCACCTCTTTTTACAAAGGAGAAAAATTCTGCAGCTATACACAAATTGATCAGAGGCGAATACCTCCCAAGTCATTGCTGTAGCTGATAATGACGTTTGGCAGTGACACTACATTTTTTTTAGTAGACTGACGATCTATTCCATAAACATAGTGGTGTGACTATGTCATATTTCATTGCCATAGCAACTATGCTATCATCTCTATCCTTTACGAAAAGATCCTCATTTCCTGGATCAAAACAGAAGCAGTATTCTGCGAGTTTTTTGTTCCATCTTCATTATCACTTCGTTATCAGAGGCATCCATTCGTATATAATGTCATCATCCCCCCCCTCCTCATCAATTTCCATGTTAGGGTCAGGAGTTACAATGACAACACAAACAGACTCTGATATATCCACACCGTATGTACACACATATACCCACATCTGTTGCAAACTTGTAAGCCTTGAACAACCATCAAAACAACATTCTTCGGAAGAAAATACCTGGATTGATCTCTGAAGCAGTCTGCAACAAAATGCTCATGTAAGCACCCACAAAGCCTCAGTGCACTGTGAAAAGTACACTAACGTTTGATTACCCTTTAGAGCAAAACTATGCACTTCAGCGAATTCTCGCATTTTGCCGCAATTATTTTGTTCCTTCTGAAGCACAGTAGACTCCCTTTAAGATGAAATCGAAGGGACAATGATCATTCGTGCGTCTTATCAAGAGTTCGTCTGATCAGAAGTGCCCCCAAAAACCTAATGCTGACATGCCAGGTACGCCCAAATATGTGGCTTGAAAACACTGAGAGAAGTATACTTATAATTGGGAGGAAAGGAACAATAAAAAGCATTTATTTGGTTCAGCTTGATAAAAACTATGCTTTCGAGTATAGTATGTAAACTAATCTAACAAGTACTCGATTTCACGAGTTGAAAATAAATATATGATTGATATGTGGGGTTTAACATCCCAAAACCATTATATGATTATGAAAAACGCCGTAGTGGAGGGCTCCGGAAATTTCGACCACCTGGGGTTCTTTAACGTGCACCCAAATCTGAGCACATGGGCCTACAACATTTCCACCTCCATCGGAAATGCAGCCGCCGCAGCTGGTATTTGATCCCGCGGCCTGCTGACCCGCAGGCCGCGGGATAAGTACATGCTTGTGATTAAATTGCCACCACATTTTAACAAAAAAACTGTAGCACGACACCATTTTGACGATTAGGAATAGATAAAAAGGGAGATACACGCAAAAAATTTTCTTACAAAGATTGAAAAACTTTGACAAAGCCAATATACGCCGAGTTGCTTATGAAAGCCTGCAAGCTTTTCTTTGAAGTTCGTATGCTTTTTTATTTTCAGCCCACAGTAACATTTCCTGAGCGACGTGCAGCTGAAGATCTCCATTTACACTACTCACAATCACAAGCCTCGGGCACACAAAAATAGACAGGACACAGCTATATTTAGTGTGCAAAATTATCGTCTTTTGTTGTACACTTTCGTGATGAAAGTGGCGCATCACGATCTGCTGCATTTTACTGAACACAGATATGATGTATACAGGCCCTATGCAAAACAATAAAAACTGACCACAACATGTGCTTAGCTGCCATTGTGTGATGGCGATGACAATGCACCTGACTCCTCTGATGGAAGTGCTAGTGCCGCATATGTGGTTTTAGTTTCATGCAATTATAATGTACAAACAATTATTGTTCCTGTTTTCACTTTCATTTGGCTTTTTTCAGCCTTTCCTCCCTTGTATTTTCCCCTCTAGCCAAGCTCTTGTAATCTTCTGTTCTCTACTATACTCCTGTTGGGGAACTGAAGAATGCAAGGAGAATACTAAAGGATGAACGCTTTTTGTTGTTCTCTTAGTTGATAAAGCTGGTGTTTTCTCCACCTACAGGCTAGGGACCATAAAGATACCGGCTTTATGCACTGACCTTTTTTTTCCACATATATTGCTTCAACCCTCCACATCGCAATTAGCTTTCAGTTTTTGCACCAGGAGGGTTTTTTTTTTCATTTTGCTTCTTTTTGTTTGTTTCAATGCCCCCATCAAGACTTGTTCGCTGAGCAGAATTCCCGTCGGTCTTGGTCGCTTCAAGAGTTTGTCTTAACAAAAGAGGCCTGTTACGCAGTTTGTCTTAAGCAATCTTTTTTTTTTTTTTGCCTTGAGTCCATGGGAAACCAAACAAACACTCCGGTGTTATTCGTTTTAAACAAGAATTCGTCTTAACAGAGTTTGTCTTAATGCGAGTTTACTGTACAATTATTTCGATTCTTTAATATATAAAGTGTGAAACTTCACATTAATTTTGGAAATGTAGTGGATATCATGTGCATTAAACATGCACTCGTTTTCAAAAAGTTTAACGACTTCTAGCACAGAAAAAATAGACCCCAGTCAATGTCTCAGTTTAGGAGTATCTTACTGCAACCTCTGGCTTGAAAAAACTGAAAAAAGCTAATCAGCCAAATCAGAAGATCAAATTGTGAGTTTTCTATTCATGAAAAATGAATTCGACTTTGTAAAGTACACTGGGCACTAATGGTACCCCAAAGATTTGCTTGGAAGGGAATGAAGAAAGATGTGGTTAACATATCTAGACATGCCACAACTGTCAACTTCGCAAAGCAAAGTTCGAGCCATGTGGAAACAAAATAGCAACTCCGCAATATTTCAATGTACCTATTGAGGTACTGTACCTTGATCTTACAGAACTTAAAAAGAAGGGGGAAGGTGTCATGGAGACCTATGCTTTTCTAGTCGCAGTGAACGAATGTACGTACTTTGTTGCTATTTTCTAGAGAGGCACATCTTCTGCAACATGAGGGTTGTTGTTGCACACAACGGACTTGAGTTCTAAAGTGAGAAACTTCGGTATTGGGCATCAGTTAAAGATATCAAGCAACGTTTTCCAGCACCATATCACCCGGCAGCTATCTCTCGAGCTGAAAAAATTATTCGAAACCTGGAAGTGTGGATAGCCTTGTACACCAACTTGAAAGGTGGGTGGAAGTGCATTTTTGGAGGCAGCTATAAACCATTATAACCAAACACATACTGCTGGCCTAGGATGCAGCCCCTACTTCACCGTTTTGTCTTTACTTAGCGCGGACAAAAACCGCGTATATTTGCAAAAATCTTGATGAAGGAAAAGCCTTTGAATTTGCAACAGAAAAAAAGATAAATATAGGAAAACAAGAGAAACAAGCTTTAACAAACATCGCCAGCAGTGGTGCAGCCAGGGGTGAGACACTGCCCACCCCCTTTTGAGATTTTGTTTGCTATGAATCACACAATGACGCTCGTCCATATCTGCTGACTCTATCTCCACTTGAAATCAAGGAGATATCCGCCTAGCAGAAAAATTTATGCCTATGCTTCTGGTAACCAGTCACCCTTGCCTAAAATTCAACCTGGAGACATGGTATTGGTAGAAAAGAACCTGGACTCAAAAGGTCCATTTGCGAAGGGTGCATTTATCTGGTTTTGAAATCAGCAAGGCAACGAGGAATTCTCACGTCCATATATTATCAAGGACCAAGAAGCAAAGCTGAAGAGGCGTTGGTTGAGAACATACTACAACACCATGTATAGAGCAATGAAAATAGACGCCCGGGAGGATGTAGAGATACTGGCTGAAGAGCTGACAAAGGAAGAAGAAGAAGATGAATACTGCAAGGGCTGAAAACTGTGAAGATTAAATAGTGAATGTCCATGGCCTGTGTAGAAACTTTATTTATCACGTATTCTCAAGCATTGTTAATTTTAATATGCTTTGTTGTAGGGGGAAGCCTCTTACGCTATGGGTCGTATGTCCCATGACATCGTAGTCGCCAGCTGCATTGCATGTCCATAAAAACGGTGTCACTGCATATCCACGGAGTGAATGATGATGAGTGGAGCGAAACGTTCGTCAGTACGTCCATGCTTCCATGCGTCTATCCATCCTTATGTCCATCCGTTCACTTCACCCCACTCGTCATCATTCTTCTCAAGGATATGCTGTGACTTTTTTGCTTGAAGTTTACATAGCACACACCTCATTTGAAGATTTAACATGTGTGCATGGAGCAGGGAGAGAGGTGCACCTGTGCAACCTGCGCTGACTTAAGGGGTAGCTAAGGTTATGAGGCGAGCTCCGCAAATTCATCAAAGAAGCAAAGTGCACTTTAAAGTCATGAAAATATTCCCCGTAAAAAACAGCTGGTGTACCCTCTACACCATCATAACGTCTCGTGCCTCATTAGGAGCCAAGGATGATGACCAGCTGCATAGTTAGGTACTAGCAACTTGTTTAGAGAGTTTCACTGAGCATTTCATAAGACAAGTACACACAACCTCCATTTTACCTTCACCCCTTCTGTTGAAATGTTCAATGACAAGAGTTTGATGCATCCCGACACTCATGTGCCTAGATGCTTTAGTGTGCGTAATGTGCATATTCCATACCCTTACTTTGTTTCACATGAGTAGTAGGATACACAGGTGACATTCAATGCTTAATGGTTTGTTGGGGAGTCTGACTCAAAAAATTTGATACTCAAAATCCTAAAAACATTTGATCGTAAATGAGGTGCTGTACGTCTGCACCATGGAACTTTACCATGCCACAGGTGTGTGCAGTGACTTTCTTCATGTCGAGTGAAGTGTGTCATGTTATTGAATTATGAACACCCCGAACTAAGAAAGAGACGAGCAGGAGGAACGCCCGATGTAACCAGCATTTAGACGTTACAGCTGAGCCAGATTAGACCAGATAGCATGACAGTGTAATTAGCATCAGCTGAACCACCGGAATGACCTTACGAGCACTGTGCATACTGTAACAGTAGCATAAGAGAGACAAATCTGGAGACCCAGAATCCAGGAAGCTATTTTGGTCGCCACTTTAAAGAGAGGTCATGATTAGCTGTGATAAACTTTTGTAGAAAGACAAACCCAGTCGTCGAGCATGCTCTTGTGCAGATAGATAGATAGATATGTGGGGTTTAACGTCCCAAAACCACCATATGATTATGAGAGACGCCGTAGCGGAGGACTCCGGAAATTTTGACCACCTGGGGTTCTTTAACGTGCACCCAAATCTGAGCACACGGGCCTACAACATTTCCGCCTCCATCGGAAATGCAGCCGCCGCAGCCGGGATTCGAACCCGCGACCTGCGGGTCAGCAGCCGAGTACCTTAGCCACTAGACCACCACGGCGGGGCTGCTCTTGTGCAGAGTACGTTGTAGTTATTAATGGACACTCCATTTAAGGTGAGCCTAGTAAAAGGGAATGCACAGAAGAAAATTAATCAAGAGTGGCACAGGAGAAAAAAAAAAGAACATTTGGTACATTTACCAAGTGTCGTTACACAATGTACAATACTTTAGAAATATGGAAACTATTTAAAACCTTTGTGCTCTCCTGAAAGCAGTTTTGTATGGCTATTTCTGGTGCACGTGAGAAAAGCCCAGAGGCATTCCCAGTTGTGTTTCATTGAAGTTGTCACACTCCTCATGCTGAGAAACCTGGAAAAAACAAACGTGAGTTCATGCACTCCTATTAAAAAAAATAAAAAACGGGCACGTAGTCATGTTCGCACAGCACAACTTGAACTAGGACAGAGGAGGGGACACAACAAACGTGCTGTGTCGTACCAGCACCTCTCCTATTTTTTCAATGCCCACCTTATCCAGCCATTCACCACCCTCTTCTCTGGTCCTTTTCTATTCTCCCCCTTCAGCTAGCCTTCACGCCTGCTCTGTGCTCATGTGGGGGAGTACTCTAATGAGGTGGTGCCTCACTATGTGAGTTAATAGTGGAGGTAATTTTTTGTTCAGTTGTGTTTACATTCGTGGGGTGACGTCTTGCATCCCTCAAGATTATTTCTTGTATTTTTTTCAATGCCTGTGCAAACACTCGCTTCTCTATAGAAACTGATGATCTGCCTTAGTTTAAGGAGTAGTTGCAGTGCGATGCAATGTATGACTGCTTGCGTCAAATGTGCATATGAGTGTATTCTAGTGGAGATGCATTAGATGTGCGGTCCCTATCCTACATTGTGTGTCTGTCAGAAGAAATGACACTACCACCTCACAGCGCTTGTGTGGCCCATCTTAAAGCCAGCGTATGCAGCAGCGTCACAGAGATGCATACCCATTGGTAGCCCACATAACACCACAAATGAATACGCACCATATGAAAATACCGCATCAAAAGGCTAGTGTGCCAGCCAGCATAGTGATCATGAGGGATGCAAGACACCATGCCACATATAGAAACAACACTAAAAGTAAAATTACCTCCTCTGACTATCGTAGTGAGGCATCATATAAAGGACACTCTCCCCCAAAAATGCAAAGTAGGCGCAAAGGCTAGCAAACAGGGAAGAGTATAAAAGGATGTGAAGAGAGAGTTGTGAACGGCTGGATCTGAACATCTGGCTGGCATTACAAAAAAATAGGGGAAGTACTGCCTTCCTAATCACTACGTTGGCTGTTATACTGGTTCTCTAATAGACATGGTGTTCCGAGATGGCACATCTGTTCATGGCCATGTTTGTGGCACTATGCGGGTTGCCAACAGGAACCTACATGAATGTTTTAGGCTTGAAATATTGATAGCCATTTTTTTCATTAAACTGTTGTGAAGACATTGCAGATACACATTGTGTCTACCCATTTCAAATTCAGGCTGTCGTTTAACAGTTACAGTGCCACACTATGAGAACTTTGTAATCTTTTGAAGCTTTTGCAAGATATATCTAGCAGGGCAGGAAAAGGGACAAACACTGAGCTTTGTGTGAAATGAAACCATTGCATTCAAAAATGTACTTCCATTTCACTTCAACAAGTACATACTCTTAGAGATGCTTACTTTTCTGAAGACATTATCATGTTTGTCAGAGTATTCAAAGATCTTGCAGCAATTGTGAAAAAAATGTTAAGTCATTATGCATACATTTTGAGCCAGTCAACTTTTTTATACAAAAGCAGTGCATGACTAAATGTACAAAGTAAAGATTTGTTAATTACTCCTATGTTACAGCTCACTAGAGAATGCACAAAGCAACATCCTACGAACTGTTTCTTTGCAAAGCAACATTGAAAACCATGGAATAATGTGTGAATTTGACACATTTATGTATTGTCAACAGCAAAAGTTTGCAGGATGTGCAGCACGTGGTGAAGCAGCGGAAAACTGCATTGCTGCGTTGCTTACCATGACGTGCACCATGGTGTTGAGCTTATCAGCCACAGCTTCTGATTAGATCTGGCAGGGGCACGTTGTCTAAGCGCACTGTTGCTAATCACTAAGGCCGCATATGGTAGCCTCAACACCACACTGTGGCACAGTAGGCGGTGCAGCAATGCAGTTTTCCGCCACTCCACCACGCGCTGCACATCCCGCAAACTATTGCTCTTGACAGTACATTCCTTCATAATTTTTCAGTGGAAAGAACATGCATTCTCAGATGCATGTGTTGTCGTCCAACCCACTGAGAAGCTTGTAAATAAAAAACTGCTCTGAAACGTAAGGGGGCAAAATAATAATGACAGTGATCAGTAGGCTCATGTCCAGTGTTGTTTTCACTGAAGCAGAGAAGTGTGTTACTATGCCAGTACACATTGCACGAAATAATGCAGCAAGACTAGACAAACAATAATATGGAAAAAAATTGTGTCTTAACTGCCCAAAAGAAAGCACTTCTTATGATGTGATTAGAAATTACTGCGCAAAAGGAACACAATTTGTGCTTTGCTCATAAATCAGTAACCCTGTGCAACCACTACAATTATCATGCTACAGAATCGTCTTAATCATTGGAAAGCCTTCAGATTCATTGTTCTGCCTTTTTTGAGATTTCAAGTGTTTTGATCCCATATATGTTTGCATAAAACTACTAAACAACTTTTAATAGCCAATTCTCAAATCTAATAGGAATCAAAAAGCAGTAACAATTCAATTTGAAATTTTGATTATGCACATGCCTCTGGTAATCTGCGTCAAACATACATTCTACTTTCTCTCAATACTATATATGCACTTTGAAAAAACAAATGAGGTTGAGTATATATGAGTAAATGGGACATCGCATAACCATCTAACATAGACTTATGAACTAGTTATAAAAGTCAGGTAGTATGGTCCCTATCTGTATTGTTACTGTCATTCAACACACAGCCAATTATAAAATATCCCCTGCAAATCACACCACAGTTCCGTTGATATATGATGGTTGCACAGCAGCTATGGTGCTTTATTGCTAAGCTCGAGGACACAGTTTCAATTCCCAGCCATGGCAGATGAGTTCTTGGGGGTGAAATGCACGGCAAGCTGTGTATTTAAATTTAGGAGCATGTTAAGGAACCTCAGGTGGTGAAAATTAATCCAGAACCCCCCCCCCCCCCCCCTGGAGCATGCTTCATAATCGTATCATTGTTTCTGCAGACATAATATTAAATTCAAGCTTCTTTTCTCACCTCAACTTTGAGAACTTACACACTCATGCACCCAAAATCAAAGCCATTTCAGTTGCTCCTTGTACCAATTTTGTATGCATTTTCATAGTTGCAAGCAGCCTTGATTAGATAAAACGTAGCTGACAGGAGAAAAGTGCATTGATGTGCATCAACAGACAGTCAAGCCAAGGAAAGTATGGGGACATTATTTCCAAGAATAATAATTGTTGGGGTTTAACATCACAAAACCGCCATACGATTATGAGATGCCGTAGTGGAGGGCTTCGGTTTCGACCACCTGGGTTCATGAACGTGCACCTATATCTAAGCACTTGGGCCTCAAGCATTTTCGCCTCCATCGAAAATGTAGCTGCCGTGGTTGGGATTTGATACCGCCACAGCAGCTACATTTCTGTAAATTATATTTCTATGAATTAGTTCTAACAATTACCACATAAGAAGTACCTAACGAACAAATGTGAATGCTGTGTCGACAACATAAATGAGAATGTGACATCTCGAGAGAAAAATAGTCCTTAGAATTCCCCTTGTCTTGTTCAAAAGTATGTCTCTTATCACAGACAACTGGTTGCAGGTGTAAGAGAAAAAAATCTCAAAGATCTAAAATGACCTAAAAGAAAAGATTCGAAAGACCATTTTTTTGTTGTGCAAAGCAAATGTCATGGTATAAATGTATGTGCTCAATTGTCACACACATGTCGATGGAGTCCCCTCACACCCACATTCATGATGACTTTGTGGATATCCATGACAGTAATAATAATAATAATATCTAGGGTTTTACATCACGATGGTATTATGTCACAATTGCACACTAGGTATTAATAATATCTGGGGTTTTACATCTCAAAAATCGTGATATGATTATGAAAGACGCCATAATGGTGGGCTCCAGAAATTTTGGCTACCTTGTGTTCTTTAACGTGTGTGGGCCTCTACTATTTCACCTCCACTGAAATGCGACCGCCATAGCCAGGATCGAATCTGCAACTTTTGGGTCAGCACGCTAGCCCGTAGCCACTGTTCCACAAAGGCAGACGTGTATCCATGACAGGGGCTTTGCTGGGTTAGTAGCATTTCTTTTATTAAAAAGGACGAGCTAGGCTCATTATAAAACTGCCACATTCCTCCGCGTGTTTCTAGTTCACACGCACGTGTTTAATTATGCAAGGTTGAAAACTATTCCTCTGAGAAATTTTGCTTCCACAAATATTCTTCTCGGTACGGTTCACCATCGCAGGAGGCCTTGCACGTATAAACTAATAATGTTCCCCAGTCCAAGCTATCAACTGAAGGCTCTGTAATGCTGTTGAGCAATTGAGGCAAAACCTGAAATTCGAATTGCCTCTCTGAACCACAGGAGCAACAAGGCACGCTTTGAGGGCCACCTCTACTTGCAACCAGGAGAGGCGTACCACCCAAGCTGTAGCGTAACACTTGATCAGGGGCTTTGGCGATGGTCTTTTTGAACTTCCAGAATGCCTTGTCTTTACAGGTTGCTGCCATCTTGTCCAGGTCCACGATATCTGCCCCGTCATTCGAACTATCCGGATGACTGGTCAAATACTGGCTGTAGTCTGCGAGCCTTTCTTGGTCTGTTTTACAGCTTTCGTCGTCGCCACAAGCGTCGTCTTCCGTTTCTGTAACCAGCTCGTACTCTGGAAACAGTAGAGCTGAAGTCCTCTCGCAGCCGTCGGTGCACTGGGGGTTACAACGAACCTTGTGGCCGTCTCTCCAATCCAATATTTGATGAGACTTGGAACAGTAGTGACGGCTATGGCATTTGGAGCATGTTTTGTCGCCCAATGCGCCGCATACAGCGCAAATTTTACAGAAATCTTCTGCCGACGGACTGCACGAAGTGTCGGGGGATTCCACAGGTGGTTCACTGCTGTAAAACGGATTCTCTTTCGGCAGTTGAGATCGCAGCACTAAAAAACTGCCAGCGTCGTGCTTATTAGCACAATCGGCAGCAACACAGATGAATACGAACAAAGTTCTGTGAAAAGCAGAGTCGACATCGTCACGTGGCGCGTACACTTGCAGAAGGAAAACACACGGCTCACCGCAGTTTTTGCAGGCAATACGTTTGCCACGTGGAACATCACTTAGGTGGAGCCAAGCTGGTTTCCCACCTACTTTGCTTGGAAAGTACTTGCTTTTTAGAGCCCATGCGTCGCGTTTTTCTACAAATCCCAACTCGACAGCACACCGCGGCTCGGAAGCCATCGTAGAGATGGAGGCCGCCATTTTTATGAAGTTTTTAAGCCATTCGGCGATCCGGCCATTCTACAGCTTTTAGCCAATGCACGAAACCATTGGTAACCATATGCGGATTGAAATTGTAGGCGATGCACGCATAAACACGCACAAAAAATTTTTCAGCGTTTGTTAAACAACAAAAAACGTACTTGTACCGGGTTTTTATAATTTTACTAGAGTAAGGCAATTACGTCAACACTGATTCTAGCCAGAGCACTGCTTCCAGCCTTGAAAAAAGCAAGGTCAGCGCTGCTTTGTTTCAGCTCAAATTTAGCAACTAAATTTCATTAGCTGAAGAACGATCAAAAGAATAATAAGACAGGTGTTGCCATAGAAGCTCTGTGTTGGAAGCCTAGGCGGTTAGTGGATTGGCTAGATACTCATATTGAGCGTATTGTCGGTATTGACCACGCTGTGGCCACGCCACAGAACACCTACCACTTATAACCACGCCTCCCCGACCCAGCGTTTTAGGACACAGGCTAATCCCGGCATCTCCCCATTTTGTGACGGATCGTTAAATTGTGTCGGACTGTATTCTTGAACAAGTGCGAAATTGGTTTTCACAGACGAACTTGGTGGCTATACGGTCGAATGTTCGTGGAAACTTCATCTGTATATAAAGTCGAGGCTGTCGGAGGGACAGAAGTCGTTTCTATGCAAAAAAAAATGGTTTGCATTAATTCTGAGATTGTGTTAGAAGCCGTTACTGTCCAAAAATGATTTGCCTTAGTTCTAAGATTATTACCCTTACTGAACTCTACCTTAGTAAGATAGGCACACCCAATGTCAATGGATCACTTCTGATGGTGACCAAGGCTGATCCGGACAGCCTTCTTGATCAACAATTGTCGATCTTACTAAGATCTAATGGTTGCGACACGATCTAAACCCGATCGTGTATGGCGCTGACGTCAATCAAATAGCAATGTGGGATTCAGACCCAGATGGCAAAAAAAGGTGACAGTGGTTAATACCGGTGTCACACGGTCACTTTTATCGCAATCGGGCATGATTCAAATCCAATTTCTTGATTGTGATTGGTTCCTTAATAACCGGCCCTGAAAGTGATCAGGATCCGGCGTCTGAAAGCATTTCTTCAAAGTGCGTTAAGAAGCCAATCACTATTGTGACATTCTATCCGTATCATGCCCGGTCGCAATCAAAAGTGACCGTGTGACACCTGCAATTAGAAGACAGCCGATGTGACTATTAAATTATTTCGTTACGTGGATTATTACTTGATGTCTTTGCAGTAGTAACGAGTTTGAACCCCTTACATCAGTGTGTGAAAAATCAAATGTTAATGGAGGAGAGTTGAAGTTTACTAAATTATTCTCTCAGAGTGTTGTAGCACTATTTATATGCGTATTAATGAACCAGCTGGGCTGACAGCACTTCATTAGGTCTTCTAAACCATCGCTAAATTTTTCATCCAAGCATCTTAAGGTTGTAATAAATGAAATCCCCATCATGTCATCTGGAATGCCTCTTGTAATTCACAAGTTACGGCCCTATTGGTAGTAGATAGTCCTCGCACTCCTGTAACCACTGTCACCGAATTCCTAAATATTTTAATCTTTTCGTCAATGTGAAAGTGGTTGCGGAAGAAATAGTAACAGAAGCGAGTCATAGACATTCCTTATGTCCATTCTTTATCGCACAGGCTAAAGAAAGTGCGAAGTAGTTACAACTCTAACTTTGTTTCTAGCTCCCTATAACCTAGGTAAGATATGCTCTGTTGTAAATAAAAGAATAAACAGGTAATAAAGGGGGGGAGGGCAAACAAGTTTCATGAAGCATGCCACCAAGCTTTCAAATTGGATAATAACAAGCGAAAAACATGAAGCACAGACAAAAAAAAAATGACTGTACAGGCTGGCACTTACAGCTGATCAAAAGAATGCGTGAAGCAGCCATGCATGACATAATACAATATCTTAATGAGTCATCGCAGCCTTTAACAAGCTCATCTCCTTACCAGACAGGTGCACTGATGTGTTGTATGCCACTAACATAGAATGCTGATAAAATATCCCTTTCGGTTTTTGTATTTCCTCGACACCTAAAATCCTAGTGTTGTCATGCACATATTTGCACCCGCATTGCCTGCAATAATTTGATATATGTATGAAGGCAGGCCTTGTATTTCCTGAGACAATCATTAGGGCACCAGAAAAAGAAAGTCGTAATCATAACGCTTTATTGTGTAGTAAAGTACACATCAGTCAAACTGGACAGTGTACTTTATTTACGACTTGTCACAACTGTTTCAGTCTCATAATAAATAAAGCAGCATTTATTCACTTTGGCATATGGGAAGATTATCACCAAACTTAAGTACTTTTTTTTTTTTTGATGTGGTAGCAGGAATGTGCTTTAGTACTGTAGCTTCCACAGTGCTTTCAAGAAACGTTGTCGCCAAGTATACTAACCCAAATACCTGCAATGTCGCTTCATATAGGCGTTTCTTTTGCATGCAAAGCGACTGAAGGTGTACTCACACATTTATCAGCTTTGATACTGATGCAGTATGCTCAGAAAGCTAGAGGAATCTGTAAGATACTGCATCTGCGTAGAAGCTGATTAATGTGTAAGGACACCTTCACTGGCTTTGCATGCGAAAGAAAGAGCTATATGAAGTGACGTTCCAGTTGTCTGCACCTCTTTGTGGGTTCTGCGTGCATTTGTACATTTCCTCAATATTACGTCAGTAAACTTACAGTTTATAGCTAGTGCAAATCCTGTTTGCATGTCTCTGTCTTCTGTGTTCCGCTGCACTTGCTAAGATGCACAAATATAAAGTTGCTTTCTGCTGTGGCTGCTTCCACATAGGCATGCACACTCGGTCACAACCATAGCAGTTGCATTTTCAATAGGGGCAAAAATGATAAAGACCCATGTGCTTAAATTTATGTGCATACTGAAAAATTCCAGGTGGTCGAAATTTGTGGGGCCCTCCACAACGGCATGCTTCATTATTCTATCATGGTGTTAGCATGTAAAACCCCAGAAATTATTATTATATGTTGAGAGACTGTTTTGTTAATCGAAGATTAGTGGAGCACAAAAGGTTCTTAACCAGAGGTTCTCCTTGTTATCTTTCTTTGCATTGTTGTGAGTGTAGGTGCACACCAATTTTTCATGAATGCGAAGTTTTATACAGACACAAGAATGAAGGAAGACATCTGGTGGTTGAGGCCTGACATAGCGGAAGTGCATCTGTAAGCCATCTTGCAGTTATCTTGCATAACAAAAGGAAATAACTCAACAGTTTTCTCTTGCACAGACAGGCATGTGTGCCTGACTAATAGGTGGAGGTGGCATTACTGTACCTCATGCTTGTGATGTGTGGTGCGCGTTTAAAGTGCGCGCCTTCGAAAAGTGCGCGTCACGAAAAAAAAAAGGAAAAAAAAAAAAAAGGGAGAAATACCAGAGTGCACGTGCGGTGCTGCTTAAACAAGAATGACGACGTTAAAGAGCGTCAAGCACGAGGATGCGTGGCAGGACGTGAAGTAAACAAAAAGGTAAAACATCCAATGGGCAGCGAACACGGAGATTTCAAGGCCCAATGACTTGACACCACGAAACAGCAGTATCTCCAATGAGAAGGAGACAAGTGGGCCAGAGCTGAAGCAGGAGCCTGAGCAGACCAGAGCAAGAGGAGTTCGAGGCAGGCAGGGCAAGCGGAAGGTCGTCACCGGACCGGGCGCTGAAGATGAGCCGTTGGGTTCCGGACCCGAGCCTACAGGACTTCAACCGGCCGGGGCCTCCTGCTGTCGGGTTCCCGTTCCAAAGGACCGTGGCCATCCGGTCCTGAACTCCTTTCCAGGGCCTGCGGACTTTGGTTCCGGCAGGCGAGCTACAGCCGTCGGGCTCCGGGCCCGAGCTGTGCGCCCAGCTGCTTGACTAGGTCGACCCTAGTTCCCTGACGCGTCGCCACCAGCCTGCGTTCTCCCGTCTCCGACGTGTACACGCTCCTCAAGCCGAAACCATCACGATTTGGTAGGGCTTTCAGACGTGTCGCCAGCAGCCAGCGTTCCCTCGTCCTCGTCCAGCCCACGCACTGACGCCGGAGTCACGGCGTTCCGGTTTCTCATCACCGCCGAAAACCAACTTGTGGGTGAGACTGCACCGATACTCTTGCGCTACTCTCATCACTCAGCCCCTTTCGAGCGTTAGGTTTAGTTACTGACTTTGAACGTTCTTGTTGGGTGTTTACAGATGTGTTTCGTCATGTCCAGTCAACTGTTTATTAAGTGTTTTGTTTTGTGAGGAATTTTCGTTTTTTTTTCTTTTCAATTAAACTTTTTGTGTGTTTCTTGGAAACCGAACGGCTTTGTCCTTATTAACAAAACTCTCTGAGGCTCAGCCCAGGAGGAAAACAAATCAGCAACAAGAACCTCGCATCACAAACTGGCGTCCGCAGCGACAGGACAAAGTCGTTTGTTTTTCCAGTAGATTTTTTTTTGACGCGGTTAACACGATGACGAACACGTGGGAGTTAATTGAGTTGGCGGATAAAATGGGACTGACGGGAGCGGAGTTTAGAGTATGGTACGAGGAGCGGATGGAGAGGGAGCGTGAGCAACGGGCTGCAGAACGAAAGGCGGCGAAGGAAAAGCTTGAATTGGTGCTTAGAGCTAAGAAGGAGGAGCTAGAGCGCGTGACGCGTGAAAATAAAGTGTTGCTAGAGCGTCAGACACGCATACTGAAGCAGCAGCTCCAATTAGAGAGGGTGGATTTCGAGCGGCGACTCGAGCTTGCGATGGCGAAAAGGGGGCAGCTGGCGATGCCGAAGGTCGAGCAAGCGGTGAATGTTTGCTCCGATAGCAGCGTTTGCTGGAGGGAAGTCGATTCCTGCAAGGTTGGCCTCGAGCCTCGCGACAGCCTTACTTCGGAGCGAGAAGCTCAGATAGAGGAAGGCAGAGAGGTGGACAGCCAAGAAGGCAGGAGTCATGAGGAGCTTGTTGAAGCGACGGAAAGCTTCTCTGGCTGGGAACATATTACTTCCGTTAGCTGCTTGGGGACCTCTGAGAGGCCAAGCACCTATGAAGAAGAGCGCCTGGATATGGGCGACCTAGAAGCTGTGAAAAATGTTGTGGAGCAAAGCTTCGATAGCAGGGAACAAAGAAGTTCCATTCAGAATGAGGTGTGTATCAGAACGTCTCAAAGGCCGAGCACATTTCAGGAAGAGGTAGGGCTACCTCTCAATAGCTCCATGGAAGGAGCGCTAGAACGTCATTGGGATGATGGCAGCGAATGCCATGAAGGCTCTGATATAGTGGCCACTGATTGTTTTGTACCGACAGAGGTAGCAGCAGGCACCATGTCGATGGTCCTAGACCATACGTATATCTCGCTCAGAGAGAGAGGGGATTCTAGTTCACAGGATAGCGTAACTGCTATTTGTCCGAGAAAACACGATGGGAGTGCTGAAACACTCTTCAAAATAAACAGTATCGAATCGGAGGTGGGCTCGATAGTAGGTATGGAGAATGCCAGACAGGGTCTTGAACCTGAGAACGTGATTGGTTTTGAACCTATAATTAAGTCCACTCAAGATGAGCGGTATAATGACCGAGCACAAGGGCATTCCTTCTCAAGAATCCAGGAACCTCACACGCTTGTCGGAGCGTTTGGGCTTGCTGAGGGCACACCGAGCTTGTGTTCATTAGATGGTGAACTAAAAGAAAGCATTTGTGTGAGAGATTGTGGCATTTGGACATTCGTGTCTCAGTGCGTTTCGTGTCGACGCCGACGGCTCGAGACCGCGCCCTGTTCCTCTGTGACCGGTAAGCGTTCATGTGGCCGGCGGGGGCGCAGACACGTGTTTCAGCGAACGTGCATAAAAGCATGTTTGCCACAGTTACTTTCGAAACGTGCGAGAAGGGCAGTGCGTCTGGTTTGGGACGCAATAACCTGAGTGTAGAGTTAGAAAACCGGTAGCTCTTTCTGGACTTCGACTTTTAGATGCGGACACAAGTAGCTTTGTCCATAGTCGATTTTGTAGTAAGAAGGTTTATTCTGTGTTTCAGAACTTTTAAATGCAATTGGGTGAATCTAAAGTTTACGTGTGGACATTTGGACGATGTAGCGAACTGTAGCCCGGTGGTGTGTTGAACTGCGTGGTGCAAATATGTGGTTTAATTGTGACGTAGTGCAGAACGCGCACTCATCGGCAGTTTTTTTTTTTTAGAAAAAAAAAAAAAAACTTGAATAAAAGGGGGGCGTATGTGATGTGTGGTGCGCGTTTAAAGTGCGCGCCTTCGAAAAGTGCGCGTCACGAAAAAAAAAGGAAAAAAAAAAAAAAAGGGAGAAATACCAGAGTGCACGTGCGGTGCTGCTTAAACAAGAATGACGACGTTAAAGAGCGTCAAGCACGAGGATGCGTGGCAGGACGTGAAGTAAACAAAAAGGTAAAACATCCAATGGGCAGCGAACACGGAGATTTCAAGGCCCAATGACTTGACACCACGAAACAGCAGTATCTCCAATGAGAAGGAGACAAGTGGGCCAGAGCTGAAGCAGGAGCCTGAGCAGACCAGAGCAAGAGGAGTTCGAGGCAGGCAGGGCAAGCGGAAGGTCGTCACCGGACCGGGCGCTGAAGATGAGCCGTTGGGTTCCGGACCCGAGCCTACAGGACTTCAACCGGCCGGGGCCTCCTGCTGTCGGGTTCCCGTTCCAAAGGACCGTGGCCATCCGGTCCTGAACTCCTTTCCAGGGCCTGCGGACTTTGGTTCCGGCAGGCGAGCTACAGCCGTCGGGCTCCGGGCCCGAGCTGTGCGCCCAGCTGCTTGACTAGGTCGACCCTAGTTCCCTGACGCGTCGCCACCAGCCTGCGTTCTCCCGTCTCCGACGTGTACACGCTCCTCAAGCCGAAACCATCACGATTTGGTAGGGCTTTCAGACGTGTCGCCAGCAGCCAGCGTTCCCTCGTCCTCGTCCAGCCCACGCACTGACGCCGGAGTCACGGCGTTCCGGTTTCTCATCACCGCCGAAAACCAACTTGTGGGTGAGACTGCACCGATACTCTTGCGCTACTCTCATCACTCAGCCCCTTTCGAGCGTTAGGTTTAGTTACTGACTTTGAACGTTCTTGTTGGGTGTTTACAGATGTGTTTCGTCATGTCCAGTCAACTGTTTATTAAGTGTTTTGTTTTGTGAGGAATTTTCGTTTTTTTTTTCTTTTCAATTAAACTTTTTGTGTGTTTCTTGGAAACCGAACGGCTTTGTCCTTATTAACAAAACTCTCTGAGGCTCAGCCCAGGAGGAAAACAAATCAGCAACAAGAACCTCGCATCACAATGCTACGTAGATACGTTTTTGTGTAGTTTGGTTCGCGTCATGGTACACTCAGCTGACAGTTGGTGTTTGTGTTGTACTCTTCTCCTGTGTTCATGTTTGTATGCCTTATCTTATTTCACAATAAATCCCTGTAAAACAGCTCAAATTCCTGCTTTTTGATTGTTTTTTTATCATTTATAGTGAGCATGCACTGGCATCATCTACAGAGGCAGCCTTATTGTTGGTCATGATTTCATGTGGCCCTAGCATTTTGTGTGATAGTCTGTTTGCTGCTTGAGTGGTGCTTACTTCGACAGCAACGTGTTTATGTGTGTACATATGGCTTATATAAACTGGAAAAATTGCCGCTATAAAGAAAAAGTGCACCTGTTTCATGCAGATATTGTATGCAGACCCGCTCAAACTGAGACGAGGACGTTCAGTGAAATGTAGAAGTGCTGCCTCATGTCATTCTGCAAGACCCCATTGCAAACACAAGCGTTTCGTCCAGAAATCCGAAGTGAGTAATATTTACTTATTTTGTGGCTGTGTGTAACAGCCACGTGTCATAGTTCTAGACGGTGTGGTTATTGTTGGAATGTAGACTTACCCTGTTTTTCCTAAATCACTTTTGTCATGCAGCAAGCTGTGTAAACTTTAGGCAGATTGCTGAACTATGGTAATCTAATGCTATGACAAGGGAAGGAATCCTACTTGCGTGCGGTTGTTTTCTGGTAGTGTATTTGTGCAACTCAAGAAGCACAGCGTGCCATGCATGTGTCTAGCGGAACTAATCCTGCTGGGTTTAATGTGGTGTGGCCATGATGCACTGCTGCCACAAGAAACAAGTTTGTGCTATTTTAACCGTATATGGCACCAAACATAACTGTTGACAAGTCACGGTGCAGTCAATTTGCCAGTTCATGTGGAAACTCACTGCACTGTTCTTAGTACTGCTAGCACATTCTCCTGTCACTCATGCTTGATCACATCTGGACACTGCAAAGAAACCAGCCTGGGCTACGTTCTAAGGCTTTCATTCTTGTGTTTGTGTGAATGTTACAGTAAACCATAGCACAGATCACCATAATGGCGCAACTCAACATACTCTGGCCACAGCAAGCAGATGCACTCTCTACAGAGACACTGTCTAATAAGAAAGAATTCTCCCCAGCATGCATAAAACACTGCTGCATTCGTGTTGGTATGTCAACTGTGAAGTATGTTCATGATGATGCATGACCAACAAAATGGCACAATGGCCCTATCATCCTGTCGCCACCTTGCATTAGAGGCTTAGTGCATACACGTTATAGTTTAGTGTTTGGAACACTTCATAAACACTGTAAACAATAAGACGATACATATGTTGTACAGTGGAATAGTGCCTTGGGCCTGTAGCCAGAGAAGATGCCGTAGGGGCCTGGGCGCCCTCTGAAATGGGATGAGGGGGTATTTACCGAGAAGAAATAAATAAAATATGGGTTTGTCAAGGTCTTCAGCATGTAACCCCCTCCCCTCCACCCCCCCGAAAAAATCCTGGCTACGGGCCTGGCCTGTGTATGTGCTGTGAAGTCAGTATGTTAATCTTCAATTAATTATTTCAGTCCCAAGTTCAGTACCATTCTTATCTTGATCGTGCCACAACATGGGCTATAACCATCATCACTGTTGCAGTGGATTATGCACCTGTTCACATTATGATTAAACTCTGAAAGATCTGTTATGGTTTGGAACAAAAGCAAAGTGATGCAAGTTGGGAAACGGAACTTATCGAAGCAATATTCTGCACAACTTATAACTACACTAGCAACAATAATGGTACTGGCAAAGTGGGAAGTGCATTGCAGTAGGTCAGCTGAGGAAGCAGTTATTGATGAGATTATGGTGAGAAGCCCTGCACTCTGTGGGACAGCACACATGTGGACAAGGATAATTCGTTGATAGCATACATTTTATGTTTAGTTGTACTTTGGGCACTTTTCCTCTATCTGCATTTTATTTATTTAACTTTTTTATTTAATACATACTGTAGAGAGACAGTCCATGCAGGGTGTGCAGACTACATTAGGTCAGCGAAGGTAAAGTAATATGGTAAGCTGAATGGTATAGTTCTGGGCATACAACTGAAGAAACAGTAAAACACGCCTGCTTAAAAAAATGCAAGCGTAAAAAGTAAAATAATAAAGTGTTTACAGAATTAAGGTGTTCCAATCATTAATGGTGCGTGGAAAAAGAGAGCATTTGAATAAATTAGTTTGGGCAAAACAAGGCGTTGGAGCATTTCGGTGATGTTGGCAAGTAGGCCTTGTCATTACTGAACTTAGATACACTGTCGGGTCGAGTGCAATTGTCTTAGTAACAAACTATAAAAGAAAGTCAATACGTAGTTTTTTTCGACACGGTTCTATTGTTGGACCGTAATTATAGTGCATTAGTTCAGTTGGTGAATCGAACGTTGGAAACTTGTTACAAACAAACCAGATAGCCTGTCTTTGAATTCTCTCAAGTTTCTTTATGTTACAATGCATGTAGCGGTCCTGTGCAAGGCAGGTGTACTCGAGCTTTGGTCAAATTAAATAGTAATAAGCGAGAAGTTTAACAGAGGCTGGAGCATGTTGAAATCTGTATTTAAGAAAGCACTGTTCTCGGATGGTAGGGGATGTTCTGCACATGAAGGTTTTAGGACAAGCTACTGGAAATGGTGACACCTAAATATTTGTGGCTAGTGACTTCTTTAAAGGGCCAGTGAACAGGCTCAGACTTTTTTTATACCCCCCATACAAGCTCTACAATTCGTAGATTAGACAGCAGCGATCACGTTTTCTGAATATTACAGCGCCGCGCACTGCGCAGAGCCTCTATTTCGAAAAACAATTCCCACGCATCATTCCTACACTTGACCGACCCCCTTGCACCCGCAGTGACATCAACTCAGCGATCGGCGACGTGACGTAGCACGCAGCTCGCTGATTGGTCTAAATCAGGTGTGAAAAAACAGTAGTGAAGTCAACGTCAGTTCCTCTTCCCAACCAACAGCTACGAAACTGCCCCTTGTTTGTTGGCATTGTGGTGAAAGAGCCAGCCTCGAAGTCGTCGCGTTCACGTGTACACTCCTCGCTCAACTACAGTGCCTGTGCACACGTATAAACGTGCTTCGCCCTTGACATGAGCAACACGAGTAAAAAGCGTTGCTCTGTCGTCGGCTGCAAATCGAGCGACTGGGCAGCGGAGAAGCATCGGCACTGGGTGCCTCACGATGGGGCCTTGCACGCTGCATGGCTAAAGTGAATCAGCCATCCAGCGACATACGCAGGAAACCTGATTGTTTGTGGTCGACACTTTGCACCTGACGCTTACATGGTTGACCAGCGGCTGGTGTGGCAAACTGTAAACAATCAACCACGCTTCGCAGCAAGCAGAAGTGCGTTGCGACTGATCAAGTTCGCCGATGACGTCAATCGCTGACGTGGTGTCACGTTGACGAAGTGGGTGGGGTCATGACGATGGGCTACCCCTTCCCCTTCATGGAAGGGAGAAGAGGGGCGAGGCCACGCGAAAATTTGAAACTAGCTTAGACCGATGTTCTAACCCCTGTAACTTCCTTAATATAGCACCTATTCACAAAATTCTTGTGGCAGCATGTTCGCAAAGAAAAACTGCACATATATCTCTTAAAATTTTTCGGACCTCAGGGCTGTTTACTGGCACTTTAAGTGCTGAAGAGCCCAGCATATAACTACATATACTATATGTTTCTTTTGGGAAGTTGGTAAAAAAGCACTTTTTTCTACATTCAAGGTATCTACTATTGAGTGCACCAATGGAAAATTTGACTGAGGCTTTCGTTCAAATCACTTTGGTCACTAGCATGCTTAATTTCCTGAAGCAACATTATACATTTAAGCAACAGCTTTTACACTGCTGAGCGAAAAGTAGGTTTCTCAGTAATCACCTTTATTGATCATCCTCTTCTATGCTGATTTTGGACAATTGCTTGATATAGAAAACAAACTTCTGTGTTATTTCTAAACATTGTTGAATGAGATCAGTTATATTGCTAGAATTGAAGTACATGCAAGTGTAAACTTGTTGAATTTAGGTGATATTTATTAACGTGTGCAGTAGCAATAACATTGTTAATGACAGTCTCACTGTCTGCCTAACCCTTTATGTTCTGAGCCAGTGCAGTTAGATCAGGATAGTGTGTGCCATTTATTTTCAAAATGTGAGTCACCAAAGGTACGAATTTTATGATAGTGAGAAATTGAGTGAAAGGTGTGTTGAACAGAAATATTTTTGCTTTAGGTTACTCTTTAGCTCATTACTGGACACCACATGTAGGTTCATTGCCAATACTTTGTGGGGCCCATATAAAAATGTATTCATATATGTGCTGTGATACATATAATTATAACTTGATTGACAAAGCTTCAAATGCTTATAATGCAACAAACTGCTTAGATTGCTAACCTCAATGAGCGTGAGTAAAACTAATTTGTAATTATTGCTTTCAACTTTTACACACTGTGCGAGAAAAATGTGCATAATTTTTTGCATTGACTACAAGCAGTAGTATACCTATGTCCATGTCAGGAGGAGCTTGCTTTAAAGTATGCAAACTGGCAATTGCTTATTGTACTAGGAGCTTTCTCGAAGGCTCCTTGAAACAAGAGTGTTTTGGATCTTTCAACAATGATTGTCAAGCTTACTACTTCGGTATGCAATCGTACCGCTACCAACTGTTACCTACCATGCTCTATTCTGCCTAAAAAGGATTCCTGCAAGCAAGCTGCCCTGGTCGTGCACCTTTAAATGGTGTTGGGGCCCTCATGTTCTTTTTACTATACTTTAACATTACTGTACAACAATATCATTCGTAGAAGTGGTGTTTAAAGAGAAGGCTGCTTGGCAGGCTTCTGTGTAATTGGGGTCTGCAATGGATTGCATGCTCTTGTTGAAAACTAAGCAGGGTGAAAAGAATTTTCCAAAATGTGCTGCATATACATGGTCAACATCTTACTGTAATAAAGCAAAACACTGTGATGAAAAAGTGAAATTACATTTTGTACAAATCCAAATAGAATAAAACTATGTGCTCTCCTGAGCATGTGTCTATCTTCAAGCCCAGTTAAAGCGAAGCTGTTGGTGTAAAATGTTTGGCTCTTCACTGTTGATCTCGCTAAAACTATTGTATAAGCAAGTTGACAAAAATATAAGTTTCACTTTTTTTTATTTGGAAAGGGAGTGTATTGAAATTGTGTAGCTGGTCTAACAACCGTGAGGCCAGATCACTGCCTGTCTACGCACAAAGCCAGAAATACAAGCCCAGGCCTACCGCCAGCTGAAATGCCACCATGGAAGCGTTGCCACTGCCCAAGCGTCTGCTGCTCTCCAAAGTTTCTGCAGAAAACTGGACAAAATTCTGTCAACGAATGGAGCTATACTCCAAGGCTACAGCAACAATGTTGAAACAGGCAAAGGTCCAGAAAGCAGCCTTCCTTCACGTTCCAGGTCAGGAAGCAGTCATTATTTTAAGACATTTCAGCTGACAAATGAGCAACGTGAGGCCTACAATGTAATTGTGAAGAAGTTTGTGGAGTACTGTTGTCTGAAGTGAAATGAAGTTTACGAACACTATGTCTTTATAACACACCTGCAGCTTGAGGACAAACCATTTGAACAATTTTTGAGAGATGGTCAGCTAAAGTCAAAGTACTGCAGTTTTGGAAAGCTGAAAAATTTGATGGTTCGAGACCAACTGGTTTGTGGCATGAAAGACAGCTAATTGAAGGCCAGACTTCTGCGAGAGTGGGACCTCACGCTGGAGAAAGCAACTGAGTGCTGCAAAATGGCTGAAGTTGCTGAGAGTCAAAACGAAGCTTGGGAGCATAGCGAATCTTGGATAATGCTGTATGGAAAGTACAACGGGAACCAATTGAGCTTGCCAAAAAAGGATTGCCTGTACTGTGGGCGAAGGCATCCACCAAGGACATGTCAAATGCGTTGGTAGCATGCCACTACCTATGTCAAAGCAAGGAGTGCAAAAGCTGCAAGGCTCTGTAAATTATTTCGGCAGGTTCATATCAAACTTGTCAGAAAGGACTCGGAACTTAAGTGCATTGCTAAAACGTCATCATTTGTTTGACTGGAACAGTTTGACTGTTTTACTTGGGTGACCTCTTATTCATTGCACCTGTGCTTACAGTATTCAATCCGTGAAGACTGTAGAAAATAACAGCAGACTCGTCTAGCTTCGCGCTAGGTGCAGCCTTTCTACAGCTGCATGGAAAGAACTGGCGTCCAGTTGCCTATGCTTTACGATCGTTGTCAGACGCCAAGTAAGATACACACAGATAAAAAAGAAAACGCTTTTTGAATAACATACACATGTGAAAAATTCCGTAATTTTATAGTTGGCTTCCACATGACTATCGAAACAGATCACTAACTCTTGCTCGCAGTGGCCCAAAAGAACTTGTGTGGCATGCCACCTCGTCTACAGCATTTTTTTTCTTGCATTTATTGCCATTTGATATTTCCCTGGAGTACGTTCCTCGAAAGGACTTGCGGCTGGCTGATGCACCGTCCAGGATAGCAAGCAGTGATGAGAGCGCCAGTGAACATGATGCTGCAATCATGAGCACAATCCATGTAACCTCAGTGTTGAATACCCTCATACCCTCATTACCCCAACGAGGAAGGACCGCTTGGCAGAAGAAACCAAGGCAGACAACAACCTAGGGCAAGTGATCGACGCTTTGGAAGTGGCCGCAAAGTTACTGAGCCTTTAGCACCATTCGAAGCACAGCTAATATGAATTAGTGGCGTACTTCTGCGAGGATCAAAACCTGTAATTCCTAGGAAGCTCAGAAAAAATGATGATACAAATTCATGAAGGGCACTTGGAGATAGCTAAATGCAAAGAAATGGCAAGGCTGCTAATGTTCTGACTCAGCATGATCACTCAAACAGCCGAAATGGTGTCTAAATGTTCAATGTGTCGATGTTCTGCATACCAGCAACCAGATGAACTGCCAACCAGTTAATCTGCATATCAGCAACCAGATGAGCAACCAACGGGCCATCCCCTTTCTTTACCTCGGGCCTGTATAGGAGTTGACCTCTATCAACAAGCCGGGAAAACATACCTTGCTGTATATGACAGGACGCCAACTACCACCAACTGCTGCCCCTTTTAAAATCGACGAGCCGCCATCTAATTGATCAACTTCGACTAATCTTTGCGGGCCATGAAATTCCACTTGAAGTATGTGCAGATGGCGGGCCACAGTTTGTTCCACAAGAACTTCGCTTCTTCACCAGAAAGTGCAAGTTAAGGCACATAATTCCAAGTCCAGGGTTTCCTCATTCAAACGGTCTAGCAGAGAAGAAAGTGCAAGTAATGAAGCATTTGATCAAGAAGACATTGTTTGCCAAAGAAGATTTATGTATTGGTCTTCTGAATTACAGGATATGGTACACATGCTCTGGCACTGCTCGGCAATGGCTGGCACAACTTTTAACGGTGAACAATGGTGGCAGCAAATGCTGCGCAGTGACGCGCTGGCGGACCAACTCAGGGCTCTCCAGAGGGCCCGTGTTGAGGCAGAGCTGCTAAGCCTCTCTGTCCCGACGTGGGAGCAGCCAGCATCAGTCCTGGACTGATCCTCAGGGCTTCAATAAAGTTCTCCATACTATACCACTGGAAGATGGGAGAGCACCGTGTTAGCTCCTCATGGGCAGGAAGCTGAGGGGATGACTGCCCAATTTTGCTGAATGCCAGGCTCCTGAGGTCAAGAAACATACACAAGCTGGCCAATTAAAGCATATACTTCCACCACTGAACGAAGATGATCCAGTTAGAATTCTAGAAAGAAACGGCTGGACTACGAAAGCTTGGGTTGAAAAAACTCGCACATTCTGTGAGACACATTCTGTGAGCAATCTTATTTAATATACTCAACATGAACAATTAGAAACCATACAGCATGCTTTATCATGAGGTACTAAACACATTCCAGAGTGACTGACGAATGATCAAGTAGCATTATCACTATATTCTTAAAATCTTGTAGAGATCATTTGATCCACTACTTTATTAAAAGAAACAGCTAACATCAATCTATGTTGCCTCGTAGGACATTATATCAGACCTCATCCTGCCTGCGAAATCATGTCAGCTTCCACTGTCGCTGCATATGAAGTTTAGACTCATCAGCACTTCCTCATGTTGTAATGCTTTGGTAGAGTCATCCTAATAGCAATGTTACAGCTTTCACACTGTCATAGCTGTTCAAATATATTGAGCTTTCTTCTAATAAAACTTTCACGTTTCATAACACATGCTGTTATTCGGCCCATACGATCTCAACTAGCCTATGAATAGGGTCCTTCATTTCTGAGCTTCATATATCTTGAAATCAGGTGATAGAAACTTGGCCTTAAATATTTTCAAGTAGGAAACTGTGATTATTTTGGTGGTTTTGTGTTTGGGTAGCTGAAAGCACAAAATTTTCTTAACTTTCACAAATAAATTGGATGATGATTTTCTTTGGTACACAGACATTCTATTCAAGAAACTAGAAACATCTGGAAAGCTCACAGAAACATATGAACTCAAAATAAGAGCTGCTCACAAATCATGTACGAAACTCGCTTCATTTTTGTTGGCACACAAGTGTATTTAATACATGTATTGAGAAGAAAAAATTCAGCAGATTTCATGTACCATGAGAATCGATGCTGTACGAAGCATTTGGAGCGAAGGTGACTGTGATGCAACTTTTTCATTTAGTGAAACATTACAAAATGATGCTAAATGAAGATAGGTACAAATATTGTACATACAATGAACAATCATACATATTTTTAATAACCAGTTGTCTTCAGTTGTATAACAATGCCAGCAGCAACATTGGTATTATGGTATTAGCTGTTGACAAATTAACATTTTTTATAGTTTTTATAGGCATATACCTTTTTGCTATTTCTTTCACAGTAACTGAAGATCTCTCTCTCTCTCTCTCTCTCTCTCTCTCTCTCTATATATATATATATATATATATATATATATATATATATATATATATATATATATATATATATATTGTCGCTGTTCAATGTAAGCAGATTTCCGAGACATTGAGTCCGAGAAGAGAACCGACCGCTTATGTTTTTTATGCAGGAGCCAAGAGCAAGAGAACTAAATAAAAGCACATTGTCTTCTTCAGTGTCCCTTTTCACGAGACTGTTGGTGTGCACATCGTTTTCGTTCTCTGTCTGTATCGAGCGCAGCATTTGCCTCCCCTTAAAAGAGCATCGCCCCGATGCTATAGCTGAGCCAGTGATTCGTGCATAAAGTCATTTTATACAAGCAACAGTGCCCCAAAGAGTAACTCGCTGACGTATGGCTTAATGCGCACTACGTGCACAAGTTCAGGTCGGTGCTAGCGATGCCTTGTACAGTTTGGGATATCTGGGACGACTTCGTAGGTAACGTCACTTAGTCGTTGCAGCACTTGATAAGGTCCGAGGTATCATCTGAACAACTTTTCAAATAGTGCCCGTCTTCGTACAGGCGTCCACACCCATACCCTGTCCCCGGTTTCGTACGTTACAGGTGTATGACGTAGGTTATAGCGACCTGCATTGTACTCTTGCTGTTGGTACATTTGCAGACGTGCGAGCTGCCTGGTTTCCTCTGCGCGTTGAGTAAACGTGTCAGCACTCGTTTTGTTGTCATCGCATTCGTGTGGCAGCATTGCGTCCAACATCGTCCTTACGTCTCGTCTGTGAACAAGGCTGAATGGGGTCATCCGTGTGGTTTCTTGTTTAGCAGTATTGTATGCAAACGTTATGTAAGGGAGAATCTCGTTCCAGATATTGTGTTCGATGTCCACATACATTGAAAGCATGTCTTGCAGAGTTTTGTTAAGCCGCTGTGGATGGTAAGCTGTCGACTTGTGATGAATAGTACCACTGAGCACCAACACATGATCTAAAAGCGCGGCCGTGAACGCGTTTCCGCGATCTGTTATAACAATTGACGGCGCACCATGTCTCAGCGCAATGTTCTCTATAAAGAACCGGGCCACCTCCTCTGCTGTGCTTCTCTGGATGGCTTTTGTCTTGGCGTAGCGAGTAAGGTAGTCGGTCGCCACTATAACCCAGCGGTTACCAACACTAGAGGTGGGAAGTGGGTTCAAAAGGTCCATATCGATCTGGTCAAATGGCGTTGTCGGGATCTGGACAGGGTGTAGCAAACCGGCTGGTTTTGTTGGAGGTAACTTGCGCCGCTGGCAAACGAGGCAGGTCCAAACTTGATGCTTCACGACAGCGATGAGTCTAGGCCAGTAATACCTCCCTCGGACTTTGCCCAGTGTGCGTGTGTAGCCTAAATGTCCAGATGTGACCTCGTTGTGGCACTCTTGCAATACCTCAGAACGAAGAGTGGTAGGGACGACAAGCAGGTAGGTGGACCCATCTGACGAGAAGTTCATTTTGTGAAGGACATTGTTTCGCAGACAGAATGACAATAGTCCTCTTGCAAAGGCTTTGGGCGCATTCGGGCTTCGTCCTTCTAAATAATTAATCAAGCCAAGTAGCTCAGGATTGTCATGCTGGTCGTCTGCGATGGTTGACGTGTCGAGGATTCTGAGAAACGCTGTCTCTTCATCAAAAGAAACAGCAGATTCCATTGGTGATCGAGACAGGCTGTCGGCGTCCGTGTCATTTTCCCGACTTATACACCATCGTTATATGAAATTCCTATAATCTAAGGCTCCAGCGTGCCAGTCACCTGGAAGGATCTTTCTGACTTGTTAACCAACACAACGAATGGTGATCACTGATAACCTTGAATGGGCAGCCGCACAAGTATGGGCAAAATTTCATAACTGCCCACTCCACGGCGAGGCTTTTCGTTTCAGTGGTCGAGTAATTTGCTTCTGTGGGTGACAGAGTTCTGCTTGCTTAAGCGATCGCTCTTTCCTCGTCATCCTGGCGCTGCACAAGCACAGCTCCGAGGCCAACATTGCTGGCGTCAGTATGGAGCACTGTAGGGGCTGTCTCATCAAAATGGGCAAGCACTGGTTGTGTGTAGATGTTGCCGCAAGTCATTAAAAGCAGCTTCCTGTTCGTCACCCCAAACAAATGCAACATCATCCCTCGTGAGACGAGTTGAAGGCGACGCAATGCGCGGAAAATCTGGAATAAACCGCCGATAATATGCACAGAGATCCAGAAAACGCCTGACTGCCTTTTTATCTGATGGTGTTGGAAACTGTACGATGGCAGCAACTTTCTCGGGATCTGGACGAACTCCTGCGTAACTGACGACATTGCCGAGAAACTGTAGTTCCTCTAAGCAGAAGTGACATTTTTCCGGATTGAGAATCAGGCCTGCGGACCGTATGCCCTGCAAGACCATTTGCAAACATTCAAGGTGTTCGTCAAACATTGTAGAAAACACAATGACGTCGTCAAGGTATACTAGGCAGGTTCTTCATTTAAGCCCAGAGAGAATGATATCCATGAGACGCTGGAAAGTACCAGGCACAGAGCACAAGCAAAATGGTAAGACCTTAAATTCATATAGTCCGTCCGGTGTCACAAAAGCGTTTTTTTTCACGATCCCTGCGGTCGACTTCACTTTGCTAATATTCGCTCTTTATGGCCATGGAAGAGAAGTAACGTGCCTTTCGAAGCCTGTCGATCAAATTATCTATGCGGGGAAGCGGGTACACGTATTTTTTGTAACCTGATTTAGCTTTCGATAGTCCACACAGCGACACAGGTTGCCGTCCTTCTTCTTGACTAGAACAACAGGTGATGCCCAAGGGCTTTTCGACGGTTGAATGATACCGTCTTCAAGCATTTTTGTTACCTGCTGTTCTATTGCTTCTCGTTTTTTTGAAACCACACGGTACGGATTTTGATGGATTGGTCTACCTGTGTCCTCTGTGATGATTCGGTGCTTGGTCAAGGACGTCCAGCCAACTTTCGAGGTCGTCGCAAAACAGTCATGGAACTCGGCTAGCAGCACAAGCAGAAGTTCCCGCTGTTGCTGATTTAAAGTAGGGCTGACATCAAGATTGGGTGCTAGGTCATGTGGGTCTTGTGTAGGTGTTGCTTCGAGTGCTAAAAAGCAGTCACAAACATTCATGATCTCGTCAAAATATGCGAAAGTTGGGCCTTTTAGAAGGTGCCGTCGCACGGAGGTGAAATTGGTCAACGGCTAGTTCGTTCGGCCGTCGGTGACATTGACTATTCCTCGTGCTACTGAAATCCCGTCCGTGAAAAGCAGCGAGGTTAGTTGGTCGGCGACTCCTTCACCGTCGAACGGTACATCACATGCTACTGAAATGGGGATACATGATCGAGGTGGCACGACTATATTGTGGTCTTTGAGACGAAAGAATTTGTGCTCTTGTGACTAAGAATCAGTCAGACGAGCACTCTCGTAAAACAAAACCACACGGCCCGGGATGTTGGTTATTTTGCCATGCTACCTGAGAAAGTCCATTCCTATAATTAAATCTTTGCAGCACTCTGGGAGAATGATGAAAGTCGCGACGAAAGAAGAATCGCTTATGCTGATTCTTGCTTTGCATCTTTCAGTAGGGAGCAGCAATTGACCACCCGCTGTTCTTATATGTGGTCTTGTCCATGGCGTTTTTACTTTTCTAAGATCGGCCAGCTTGTGACTTATTATGGAAAAATCAGCACCCGTATCGACTAAGGCCATCACTTGCTCTACATCGATAATTACATTGAGGTCAGCGCTCACCATTTTGTTGTTGTTAATATTCATCGGCGTCGAGTCGTTCTGTAGCGGCAGTACTGGGGGCTTTTTACTGGGGCTGGGGATTAGAAAACGACTCGTGATATAGAGACCACGTTGGAGGTCCTTGAAAACCATGGTCGTGATGGCGAACAGTGTAGTCGGCATTGGCACGGCAACCGTCCTACCCTGGCCGAGACGGGTGAAGCGATGTGTCGCGGTACCAATAATAGCGAGCTATATGGCCGGAACCACTACAGTTGAACCAGAGAGGGGGCAGATCGACAGTGCGCCGAGCATCCGTTCTGCGAAATTGTGGGCGTTCCATGTCCTCATGCGGCAAGTGGTGGCTGGTGGCATGAAGACGTCGGAGACATGGGCCGACGTCTGAAAGCCTCATGCAAAGATTGCGACGAAGGTGCGGCTATAGTTGGCTGGTAGTATGACGTAATAGGCGGGACGGGTTGTGGACGGCGGACAGCGTCAGTGTAACTCACTTGACGCTGCTCGCGACCGAGATTAGCTGCTGAAAAAGTGTGCCTAAGTTCGTCATGAACGACTGCGGCAACGGCAGTCACTGGTGTATCAACTGTAGGAGGCCAAAGCTTCTGAATTTCTTCTCGGACAATATTTCTGATCAGGTCACGTAGGGAGCCCTGATTGTTCAGAGTCACTAAAGTGGCATTGATAGGGGTGGTAGTGGACGAGCGATCATACTGTCTCGATCTTTGGTGCATAGCATGCTCAATGGCAGTGGCTTCTCTGATAAAATCGGCCATGGTAGTCTGGGCATTGTGCACAAGTTTGGCAAACAGTTGTTCTTTCACGTCGCGCATAAGGTAGCGCAACTTCTTTTCCTCGGACATATTGGGATCAGTCCGACGACATAGGTGCGTCACGTCTTCAGCAAACATTGCCACAGTTTCGTTAGGTTTTTGAAGCCTTATCTCGAACAACTGCTAAGCCCTCTCTTGACGGTCGACGCTAGCAAAGGTGTCATCAGCTGCTGACGAAACTTATCCATGTCAATATATGGTCTTCTCGATTCTCAAGCCACGTGTGAGCGCTGTCATAGAGAGTGAAGTATGTACAGGCGAGCTTCTGTTGAGCATTTCACTGGTTATGTCGGCAACGTGTTTGTAATAATCAAGCCAATCTTCAACATCTTCATGTGGGGCACCACTAAAGCGATCAGGTACAAGTGGCTGAAGAAGTGTTACCTGGGCTGGATTGAAAACGAGGCTGCCTTCTATCCCTTAGACCACCTGTCGCTGGCTGGTGGAGGCCGTTGGCAGAGGTGCGTAATGCCTGGTAGAATGCTCGTCCAAAGAGGTCAGCTCAGGAGAGAGACCTAGCAACCGCCGACTGAAGTGGTGTACTGGTGTCGTAAAAGGTGGCTGCGTGTCGGGACTTGATGAACGGCTCCCTCTTACGCCTGCGAATCTACACTGAACGTCAATGCCTTTGCAAAAGGCAATCTGTGTCAAGGCCAGCAATCGAGCCCACCTGACGTGATCAACTCAAAGACGTTATCAAGCGGCGGCGGCGGTCTGTCACACAACACATTGCAAGCTCCCTCAGCCTGCAAGCCCGTTGAAGCTATCGGCGCCTTCCAGTCTGGCGAGTCTTACGCAGTGCATGGGAACGTCACTCGTCTTTGGCTGCAACCACGTGCAGCAATCAGCGCCTTTGAGTCTGGTGAGTCTCATGCAGTGTGTGGCAACATCCCTCGTCCTTCGTGCAACCTTGCGCAGCGGCGGGCCCCATGGGAGGATTCCGACATCACGGCCAGCGGCGCTTCTGGTTGGACATTTGGTTACTCAAAGGATCAACCCGGTGCCTATAAAAAAAGCACTGCGGCGCATCGCCAGCAGTAGACTTATGTGTGAAAGAAGGGAGCTCGGCTCTTCGAGTCTCTAAGCTATCGGCCCCAGTGCCGAACAGCTGAACTACGAAAACTTGGGCCGAAAAAACGCTCACACCTCAATCCTGTCAAGTCCGCTTGGAAGATGGAGGCCAGGTTTGTCAAAATTGCCAACACTTGCTAAAAGCCCAAGAGGATTTCAGCAAATGTCATAGTAGATATGATGATGGCTGGGATGATGTCGCAGCAGCGCAGCAGGAAAATGTGTGTCTATTTTCAAGGAGCCACAAAGTAGATGGTGACAGGACAGTGGCCACTCTAAATTATCACCAAGGCCAAAGCCGGCCGCTCCATCATCCATATCACCCATCCTAAAAACCGATCAGACGTCAGGGACTACTTTGGAACTCTCCATTTCAACAGGACCCCTAGGCTTAGTAGTTGAGGACGACCAGCCGCCCGTCAGCAAAGAGACTGGTGTTTGTCATAGTGCAAGGTCTAGAAAGAGGCCTGTTGCGACTCCGGGTTCAGCACCCGGGTCTCATTTTTGGTAGTGGACTCCTGTTGTAGGAGCCATCGTCCTATATATCGGATCAGGTGCTCGTAAAAAATGACAAAGAATTATTTACATGGTTAGGAACTGAGAAGCCAACATGAGTTGATCTTGTGATCAAGTAAGTAAAAGCTCCTTAAAGACCTAAAATTATACAAAGGTCCTCCATTTATATATCGCCACGTTGCCAACCCTGGGCGCATTGTCCGCATCTTCAGTCAATACGACGCTCCATCCACGAAGGCGGGGGGAAACACCACACAATACATGTGGAGGGGGCACAGTCAACTATGCCCAAATATGGATACGAACTCACAACACCAAGGTTTTGCACACAGCACCGAGATTTTGTGCATGTCCGATGATCCTAGCCGACCTGGGTTCCAAGAACTCTCCCAACAAGGGGTTGATGTTCGAAAAAACCGGCTCCTTGTGACACATGCCAATCTTGCCTGTCTGTGTTCAGGTAGAACAATGTAGCAGCCTGACAGGTTTATTTTCACACATGCCACCCATGCAGCAGATACTATGGAGAGAGGGAATGAGGTGTGTTGACTAATTCTTTGTCATTTGCTAGGAGTTACTTCTTAACACTTGCAAATTTCTGAACTTCGCTTTCCTCCAAAGGTGCAGGTGTAGCTGGTTTAGTTTTAGCTCCCACCCCAAACAGCAAATACCATGGTGGCTTTGTAAATGGCCCCATTACTTCCTTGTTTGCCCAGAAAGCCTTGTATGGAGTCGAGGTCACAATGGTCTTTCCCTTCTTGTGGGTTTTCTTAGCGCCAAACCGGTTTGATGGCACCCTTGTTTACGCTTTACAGAAAGGAAATCAGCCCGTCTCTACTGCCCACCCTTGCTTGAACTGCATCTAGAATTTTTGATCGGGTTCATAGCTGCCAAAAGAATTTCAATGCTGATGACGGTCATAACAGGCCCTCTCGTCTCGACTAGGAAAAAAGCTTTTAGCAAATTCTTTATGTTCACATTGTTTTCTTTCTGTGTTCCTTCACAGGAATGGAGGTGTATCGAAGTTGTGTAGCTGGTCTAACAACCCTGAGCCCAGCATCACTATAAAAGAGAAGACGCTACAACAATAAAATGACTTTTGTTCTGGGCCTCTCGTGCCTGCCTGTCAACGCAGTTAGGAGCACTGGAGAGCAGTCTTGACGAACTTTCCTACCAATTTTTTAGGCTTCCTAATGTGCTGCAAATCAACAATTCTAACTAGAAGCTTTGTCCTCTTTGTTTTATGTTTTAAGATGAGGTGTTATGACATTTTAACAGGCCGGGGAAAGGCGTCATTCTAGTTGACGGACTTCCTTAAGAAAAAAGAGCGTTGGGGGTGGGGGGGATGTCATGACATGGCTGGTAATGTTGCGTAGCTGTGCATTTTCATCAGTGATAGAGAGGGTGATAGGCTCGGAATTTTTACTGCTATTTATTCATTGTACTGTTGGCAAGGACAGATGCAACAACAGCGAGACACATTCTGTGACCATTTCAAGTTCAATGGGCCTTGGCTCTACCGACATGAATGTCAAGAGCTTTATACTAGCTCAATAACTGGGCCAAGGTACAGTGAAGTAAGGATGATGATGCACCACATATAGGTGGTGTAATACTTTATTCTGTACACGTCATGCAAATGTTTACCATTGCCTTCAAGCTGTTCAGAATAAAGTACAGGTTTCGGGAGAATGAGCAGCCCCCCTTCCTTATGTTGGCAGTCACTTGATGTACAGTCGTCAGCAAAGTAAACACGAATGTGTCCTGAAACAGTTTGACTGATGCTTTAGGTTCGGTTGCCCAGATGTTACCCATGCATGCCAACATACTATCCAAGCATACTGATGTATAATCTTGACAACAGCACTGAGTGCTTTGCGGCTGGCATCAGTCAAATTAGTTCACATCACGCATCGGAGCGTTTGTGTCAAGCTTGCTGACGGCTGTACAGTAGGTGTAAACACAAGAATATTGTGTCAAGCAATGAAGTATGGTGCTTCGATGAACGCATGTCAGTCCTTTGTATCCCAATGTCCAAATATGGGGCAAAACATATTAGTAAAGTGACATTAGGTTAGTGAGCGCATTGTTTTAAAAATTTATTTGGAATGTTGTCATATTACTACAGCATTTAGTGAAAACATCTCCATGTGACAACTGCTGTTTACAAAAAGCAATAAGTATACACAGAACAATGGCGTACTTCGAAAGTTACCCGGCAAGATGTATGCCTACATTTTTTACCTTAAATGTCCTTAAATGACTAAGAGTTCTTGAATTATTGCCTTCATTCTAGAAAAGAATGGGTATAATAAGTTTTTGCATAGCTTTTGTTACATTATTAGCAAATCAAAGTTTCTTGTTAAGTTGAAATGTCCCTCCAGCGTCCACATTTGTGAATGCCAGGCATCCAGAATTCTTGAGCGACATTTACAGAATGCCACCTGGTAGTAGGAGAGTCTTCACTAACATGTAGCTGTGCAGAAAAGTTTATCTGAAACAGGGCTAAATGTGTCTTTTATAAGTTGTGTTTTGAATTGATTTGCTTTATTCGAGATTAATAAAACTGACCCTACAGCCACTTTTATTCTATATTTTCTAATTTTAAAATTAAAAACTCACCAGACATTTGGTCCCTTTCTCAGGAGTGGGCTAAGTGACGAAGACATGCATATATGCCATAATTTTGGGTTGCCTAGTGAAAGCAATCGAATGTTCTGATTTAGAGAGCTCCGATGATAGACACGTTGATGCAAAGCTATTGGCAAGCAAAGGCCTCTTGAAAGATGTTGCTGATTGGGATGAGAGTGCTCAATTAAATCTTAATGATGAACACATTATTAGTGATAATCAATAATGATAATGATTATCATATTCCCATTGAAGCAGAGCTGTGGGCAAGCAAAAATGACTTGAATGGTTAGGATGATGGATATGAATAAAGCATATGAATATGATCAAAGCATGAAACATGAGGATAGATGCGTTGGTTATGGTGTTAATGAATGATGTCGAACATGTTGAAGCAGAGAGATTTTAACCAGCAAAGGCTCTATCCATGATTATGATGACGGTGATACTGATTATGAACACATTCAGTAGATGATAAAGCACTTAATTATTAACATGAGAGCATTAAAAAGCTCGTTTTGCAAAAATGACGGCATCGTTAAATGTTACTGAAAAATCACCATCTTGTGCATGACCGAAAAACCGACAAAGATGCAAATAATATAAATAATAAAAACATCCTGTGTCTGAGAGGAGATCAAACTCAGGACGCATCTGTTTGTAGATCCAGTGAAAAGAACTTTCTCTGCCTGGAAATGCAGTGAAAGTAACTTACATGCTTTACAAACACACGCCTCATGTATACATGCTTCACAATACAACATTAAATACTGCAGTAATAATGCATGGTACAAGCGTACGTTGCCATTGGGAATCAGGACATGTGATTATCATAATGACTACATGGTTTAAAGCCGGTCACCCACTACAAAATGCACACATGTTACTGTGCTTATTCCTTTAAGGCCACGTATTGGGTGCATAGCAAGTTCGGAGAGATTTTATGCCTTAAGCGTTTGAAGTAAGCACTAAGGATGGAATATCGCTGTCACCTTCATCTCTTAGAGGCAAAGCTTAAGGATCCACCAATTTTTGTATATGGTGGTGATTGTCATGATTAATGCATCAAAACAGAGGTGTGAGCAAGCGAAGACTTGATGTACGATGAAGTAAGATCATTGACCTGGTATAATTAGTGATTCCAGCACTCACATATGTAGTCACTTGTTTTCTTCTAGAAATAATGCTACGCTTTTCTGCTTTCGTGTTATTCCTTCTTTTGTCTGTTGTTATTATACATACAGAAAAGAATTCACTTGCACAACTCGAGTGGCCATGGGATACAAAGAGCTAACAGCAGTACTCACACTTCAATTACGTGGCTACATAGTGAAAGCCAATGACCAAAAACTTTAGAGGTTAAAAGTCACCCATATCTCTTCACCCAATATGTTAACATTGGAAGATGATCTACTAGAAAGCTGATATGATCAGGTTTTTAGAGAAAATACATAGATAAATAACTTCAATGAGCACCAAGAGAGAAGAACTGGGTGTTATCCCGACCCCCTGCAGGTCGGTCCCACGTTGGAACAGGCAGGGAGTAACCAACCGTGGTATCAGGAGCCCCTTTGATTTTCCATAGCTGACAGTGATGATCCATGCTTTCGATAGCAGAATCAAGGTCCTGTATTGGGAAGATTTGTCATTTGAGTTCCTGAGGTATGTAGGGGGACAAATTTTTCAATTTAGTTTACAGTACTGCCACATACGCTCCACTTACTATCAATGTTGTTTCACCCTTTGGCTGGTGGAACTTAGGCTTAGTCTCTTTTGAGCCACTATACCAAGCTTTACTCCTCTCACACATGGAATGTTGAAGGTCACGTCATTGAGCCCACACATGCTACGGCCAGGCAAGAGCAGAGCGTGTGCCTCCTCTAGATCAGGGATCTCATGTCGGGCATCATCTGCAGCATTCAAGTGGAAGCTGCTAAGATGACTGGTGGCTTCGTGTGCACCTAGTGTTTGAGATCGTATTCTCACAGCTATGGAGGCATAGCAATATTGTAATGATATGGTATGCAGTAGTAAAATCTGATTGCTACAAGACATAAGATTTGCCATAACAATTACTATCACTGTTATACATGCCCCATCTTTCATATCAGCGCATCTCGACCACTGTCAGTATGTTCAGGTGCCCAAGAGTAACACAAAAAATATTACCCATTCATTGACATTTTTGTCCAAGACTGCTAGAGAATGCATCCAGCTTCCCGACTCCATGACAAACATTCATGACCTTATACATTTTAAAATTGTGATTAATCACCTAGATATAGCCTTTGTGAAATTTTCTCTTTTTATCGTACTACTGTGACTCGCATTGTATATTTACTGTGTGGAACATGAAAGAGAAACAATGACTTGGTTATTGACAAACTATACTCAGAGAACTCTAACCTCATATGTTTCACTATCATAAGTTCATTATTAGCGGAGAAAACTAAGGTTGAAGTTTCATTCTAAAATTTCACGTTGAATACTCTGCACGTGTTTTAAAAAATTTGAGATGCATTTTTCTTATTTTTGCGACATTACCTCAAAGAAGTTTTCTGGAAATTCGTGTGCTAGGTTTATGGAACCCACAGGTGACAATGTACTTCATTTTTATTAGAAACTACGTACGACACTGTAGACGCCTTCAAAATCTATGACGTCATGGTCTTTGGTGCAGGAATCTCAAGGTTGCATCTCCACCTGCATTTTCTTTTCCCATGTTTTTTTTCTCTTGCTGAGCATCATGTTATGGCACGAGTGGTCTTTTCAAGATTCTGAAATTGTGCTTTACTAACACCTGAAAAATTGTTTGGCTCCCTTTAATGTACTTAGGTGCTTATTAGCTTATGTACTACTCGTATGTTATGTAACCCTTGTCAAGTTCTATTAGAATATTTTTTGCCTTTTATTTGACTAATACAGGCATATATGATAGCCCCTCCCCTCTGTAATGTACCGTGTACCTTGAGGGTAAAATGAAATAATATATTGTTGGTGCTCCTCATCCCTTCAGCATTCTGACAGCGAGTGCTCATTCAGTAACACCTGTGCATGCTCAAATGGATTCGGGAGAAAACTGGCTTAGTTTTCAATTCAATCCAACTTTTTATTTCTCAGAAAAAAAAAAATGAAAGTATGTACACTTTTTGGAGCTGTCTACTGGCTGAAGTCTGCTATTAGCAGCTTGACTGATCCAGAGAACCCTAGCAAAGCAGGTAGCCAAACAAAAATACATTATTACAGGTACCTGTGAAAGTACAATAGCAGAATCATGTAGTGATTGAAGATATCGTACATCACGGCAAGTTAAACTGCCTTTCAAATATACGACAGCAAGCAGTCGCAGTGATCTCTTCTAAAATGGCATTTTTGTTGTTTTTTTCTGCACAGCTAGTCTGTCATTAGTACAACAGGTGAAGATGCAATAAAAAACAGCTCGTCGCACATGTATGTGTCATCTTGACTACATTTGCTTGTTGCCCTGTTTGAATAAATTCGTGATTGATCTGGATTGATTTTGATTTTTAAAAATATTGCACAAGCAAATAAGGTGTTAAACAATGTTATTGATTCACTTGAATCTGAGCCAGAAATGAGCACACTTGCACCACGTGCATACATCACAAAGTTCTTGTTAGTTTCCATGATGAACTGTATTGTTAATACTAATAACAATATGGTAGTAAGATAATTCATATGAGTATGCTCCTTTGCAGGACACTACTTTATATAAGCAAAAAGAAAAAAGATCATGTGTAATTGCCAAAATAAATGCACTCAAGTTGCTGACATAATATGTCATCAAAACCAATGATAGATACACTGACACGTCTTTCATGTGAGTAAAGATTGTGCAGTAACGCTTCATGACCATCATGAGACCTTGCCAAAAATAAAACAATAAAAAAAGCTGTACAAGTGATGAAAACAATGAATAAAAAGATAAGTAGAGATGTATCTACGCGAAGGCCTGCTGTGAATGAATTTTGTGATATTTATTACTTCTCTAGTGAAACTGTTTCAAGTGATGCACCTTTCCGAAGTCTGAACTGCGTATTGGTTACTTATGTTTCTTATATATCAAAAAAAAATTTAATTTTGCATTAGGCAAAAACATTATTCTTTCCTGTCTTTTCTAGAAAATAGCAATAATTATTATTGTTCTGTAATTTGCAGCATTTTTTTTACATCACTACACCCTTAAACTATGAAGGAATGAATTAATGAATGAAGCTTCATTTCTCATTGGGTATTGGAGGAGGGTGAGAAATATGAGAACTTTCACACTGATAACAAGATCGCACAAGACATTATCCTATTTTTCTTCAGACAGTATGGAAACACTACGAACACAATTTTCAAACTAAATATGTGAGCTAGCACAGGACTTACTACCCTAAAAGGTATTTTACTGTAAACTTGAACTGCATTATAGTAAGCTTATTATAGTAAAAAGCAAATGTACTGCTATCCCTATTCACGATTCTTTTTTCAGGGGGGAATCTGAATGTTAGCAGAACCTTTCTATTGTCAGTGTACATAAATATTTGTTTAATTTACATAAATATGCACTGTACTGTGTGCAGGTATGAAGCTGAAATTGGCCTATTAAATTTCTAATTCAGCTTTAAAAGTAATGCCACTTTGTGCAATGTGGTCGACCCAGGTGGCTTCGTAGGCTCATATACTGTCAATGCCATGGTTGAATGAGTGTAGTCTTGTGCACTACTTTTTTTCAATGCTGCAATTTGTAGGACATGACAATATGACGGCGCAGTGGGGACAGAAATGTCTCCAAAGTGAATTTATTACAAAAAAAAAGGAAATAAAAATTGGCAGATCCCACGTACCTGGGAATCGACGTTATGCAAAGCATGCAGAGGGAAGGTGACCGTGTTGCAATTTTCTTATTGAGTGACTCGTCATAAACAGATGTTAATATATGTACAAATGTTGCACGCACAGAGATATGTTGAAGAGTTGCAGATGTGTATATAATCAGTTATTTGCGCTTGCGCAACGATGCCAACTAGAAAATGCTTATTAGCAACACCAGAAGCTGATATGAAGCGCTGATACTCGCGGGGATGCTGGCCCTGGACGCTGCTATATAAATCAACTTCAACACAAGGCAACTAACCACAACGGACATTAACCCGACGTGATGGCTGTATCATTGGGATACATATGTAATGTTTATAAAATTGGGTAGACAGTACTGCAACCACTATTGACGTTTCACGAATATTAGTGTCTATTTGAAAAGAAGTTCCGAGGCGTGGCGTAGCTCTGTGGTAAGATGCTTCACTGCCACGCAGAATGCTTGGGTTCAATTCCAGCTGGGACCCTGGCATTTATTCCTTGCATTCGTCGGGTCGACGCTACCGATGTCGGGTATTTCTTCTCGTGCCTTAAAATTGCTCATGTGTTTTCTCGTCGTTCCTGGGTATATACTAAGTGTCAATCACCTGTGGCACTTACCCGCATAGCAGTGGCACATACCCTCCCATGGATGTGTGCCACTGTCTGGCAGGAAGTGTTCGACTACGTACGCGACGGGATTGTGACATTATTCATGTTTTGACTAGCGCGTCCTATTAGTCAAAGCATCTTACCTTCCCATGCTAATTTTGGTTCACGCCAAGTTAAGAGGGTGCCCACGAGAGCACCCAAACATAAGCGGCTAGATAGATAGATAGATATGCTCAAAGTCACCAAAGTTCGCTAAGAAATGCTTCGCATTTAAAAAGAAACCACTGAGAGCTTGGCATGCAGTGGCACAGACACTTGAAAATCATTGTACAAATCTGAGTATGGCACCAGATTTTCAATATAGATTGTAGTCGCTATCTTATAAATTGAGTGAAGATTGGCTGAAACACGACTTGTCTTTTATTTTGATTACGAATGCTTCTCAATTTTTTATGTTAGCTTGTTATTATGCCTGAAAACGATTGAGGCATCCAAAACAACGAGTTTACACCCACATCTATGATAACATGAATGTGGGTGTGAATGTGAATACTTTTCAGAGAGCTATGGTGTTCTGTGAACCTAATGTTTAATCACTGAAACATCTGTTGCTGCATATACTGTCTGATATTTTCGTATGTTCTTGTTTTGTGGTTATATGTGCATATATCATAATGCTATGCTTCCTATGTACTGTAACTTAAATGGACCTCAACTTTATTGCAACTCAATTTGACATAAAAATAACCTTTTAGGACACTTTGTATCATAGCTAGGTCAGCAAACTCATGAGTGATCAACTCAACAGGTTCAGATTGGGCTGCGAGTATGTGTATAAATGAGTTCAGTTGTATAGCATTTTGGTGAGTTTATGCTAGTCCGGCTAAAAGAAAATTTAGGGAGTCTGAGTTCGAGTGAGTCAGTTTGCGTTTTTATGGGCATGGTTTTTTAAGGCGCATGCACATTTCAGTTGTGCTTTATCATGGTAATAAGGGCTGCAGCACGAGCACGAAGGTGCTAGAAGAAAAGTGAAATGAAAGGCGAGGCAAGGAAAGCAAAAAGGACAACACGGGTGCTTTTTCGTTTGTCACATTCCCACTGTTCTCTCCCCTAGGATATCGTATCAGGCACACGTATGTCTAGGGTTTCCTTATTGAGTAGATGTTTTCTCATTAAACTGTTGCTAGCTTACAGTGTCTGTGGTTGTCACTACTTCTATTCTTGTGTGCCTGTCTTGTGTTTGAAAGCTGGGTTTGTTATTTTTCCAAACTGTGTACCAAAAGAAAGGGAAAGAAGACAACCACCCATTTATAGCACAAAGGCACAAGGAAATCCATATGGATTTCCTTGTGCCTTTGTGATAAAAAAGCCTCTTAGGTGCCGAAAAATTCTTCTTGGTCCGGGGTTCCAAGCTGGGACCAACGCCCATCCGGGGCGGTCGCTCTGCCAATTGAGCTAACCAGGCAGCTAGCAATTGACAGCGCGAGGGCAAATTCATCAACAACTCGAAGCACATGGACACAAGTTTTGCAACTGAGTTCTCTGGAAAACACACAAGGTGGCGAAAGAGTTATGAATTTGCCCTTGCGCTGTCAATTGCAAGCTTCTTGGTTTTTTACTGGGACTTTTTACTGGGGCTGGAAATTAGAAAGCGACTCGTGATATAGAGACCACGTTGTTGGAGGTCCTTGAAAACCGTGGTCATCTTGGTGAACAATGTAGTCGGCGTTGGCACGGCGACCGTCGTACCCTGGCCGAGACGGGTAAAGCGATGTGTCGCGGTACCAACAATAGCGAGCTATATGGCCGGAACCACTACAGTTGAACCAGAGAGGGCGCCGATGAACAGTGCGCCAAGCATCCGTTCTGCGAAATTGTGGGCGTTTCATGTCCTCTCGTGGTGGTGAGTAAGGCGCGGCAAGTGGTGGCTGGTGGCACGAAGACGTCGGAGAAATGGGCCGACGTCTGAAAGCCTCCTGCAAAGGTTGCGACGAAGGTGCGGCTGTAGGTGGCTGGTAGTATGACGTAATAGGCGGGATGGGTTGTGGACGGCGGTCAGCGGCGGCTTAACTCATTCGACGGTGCTCGCGACCGAGATCAGCTGCTGAAAAAGCGTGCCTAAGTTCGTCATGAACGACTGCGGCAACAACGGTCACTGGTGTATCCACTGTAGGAGTCCAATGCTAAATTTATTCTCGGACAATAACTCTGATCAGCTCACGTGGGGGGCCCTGATTGTCCAGAGTCACTGAAGCGGCGTTGATTGGGGTGGTAGTGGACGAGCGATCATACTGCCTCGATCTTTGGTCCAGAGCACGCTCAATGGCATTGGCTTCACTGATAAAATCGGCCACGATAGTTGGGGCATTGCGCACAAATCCGGCGAACAGTTGTTCTTTCACGCTGCGCATAAAGTAGCGCAACTTCTTTTTCTCGGACATATTGAGATCAGCCCGGTGACATAGGCGCTTCACTTCTTTAGCAAACATTGCCACAGTTTTATTAGGTTTTTAAAGCCTTGACTCTAGCAACTCCTGAGTCCACTCTTGACGGTCGACGCTAGCGAAGGTGTCAATCAGCTGCTGACAAAACTCATCCATGTCAATATATGGCCTTCTCGGTTCTCAAGCCACGTGTGAGCGCCATCATTGAGAGTGAAGTACGTGCAGGCGAGCTTCTGTTGAGCATTTCACTGGTTGATGTCAGCAACTTGTTCGTAATGCTCAAGCCAATCTTCAACATCTTCATGTGGGGCACCACTGAAGCGATCAGGTAGAAGTGGCTGAAGAAGTGTTACCTGGGCTGGATTGGAAACGGGGCTGCCTTGTATCCCTTGGACCACCTGTGGCTGGCTGGCGGAGGCCATTGGCAGAGGTGCGTAAAGCCTGGTAGGATGTTCATCCAAGGAGATCAGCTCAGGGAAAAGACCTAGCAACCGCCGACTGAAGCGGTGCACTGTTGTCGTAACAGGTGGTTGCGTGTCGGGACTTGATGAACGGCTCCCTGTTACGCCTGCGTGTCCACACCGAACGTCACTGTCTCTGCAAAAGGCAATGTGTGTCAAGGCCAGCAATCGAACCTACCTGACGCATTCAACTCAACGACGTCATCAAGCGGTGGCGCCGGTCTGTCACGCAACGCACCGCGAGCTCCCTCAGGCCACGAGCCTGTTGAAGCTATCGACGCCTTCCAGTCTGGCGAGTCTTACGCAATGCGTGGCAACATCTCTTGTCCTTGATGCAACCATCCGCAGCGGCGGGCCCCATTGGGGGATTCCGACATCACGGCTAGTGGTGCTTCTGGTAAGACATTTGGTTACTCAAAGGATCCATTCGGTGCCTATAAAAAAAGCCCTGTGGCGCCTTGCCAGCAGTAGACCTATGTGCCAGAGAATTAGAAAGCTCGGCTCTTCGAGTCTCTAAGCTGTCGGCCCCAGTGCCGAATTGATAACGCCTCTATTTCTATGCTGTACATGAACCTTGCCTTAGCTCACCGTCATCTCGTCCGCTCGTCTATCAGTTCTGCGCAGAAGCAGTCGCGAGCTGAGTAACACACGCTACCAAACGGCTGGTGACCGTGTCGACGGAGTTCGGAGCGATGGCGCCTTCGGGACCATGTTGGCGTCGCCGTCTTCGTAATATCCCAGATGGGGTGTTGAGCATCGGCACGCTTGCAACCCAGCACCTCCACCAGTGTCGTGGTTCAACATAAGCAAATCACTGAGACCTTGAGTCCGAAAACCGCTGGCGTGTGTTTTTTATGCAGGAGCCAAAAACAAGAGACCTAAACAAAAGCACGTCTTCTTATTCAGTGTCCCTTTTCACAAGACTGTTAGCGCGCACATCATCTTCGTTCTCTGTCTGTTTTGAGCGTGGCAATATATATATATATATATATATATATATACGAATGTTAATAAATGTAATAATAAATTTTAATATTAAGGGCTTGTTTCCTCCTTTGTTAGACACAATAATAATGAAAATAACACACATTGATGCCAAGAAATATATTGGGGTTGTTATTAGTTATAACTGTAATATAAATGTGAAGAAAGAAAAGTGGACAAAATGATAAAACTTGACGCTAATAGGGATCCAATTGAACCTTCGGCCTTGCAACAACACATTCTACGCTCTACTAGTTGAGCTATGGTGGCAGTCATCCCTCCGGCGACTTCGTATAGTGTATATATGTGCATTTTAAACGTGGCAGTGTCAGTCAGCACTGCCAGTAGTCATTACAGCGACTGTGGAATACTTCTTCTGCCTTTTGGCGTCATGTAGCACATGACCTTATTATGAGCCGGCAGCTGACCATTAATCCCTAGCATACAATCTGAAGGCATCAAGTCTGCCAAAATGGGACCCTTGCAATGAATGAAGAAAAAAAAGTGTAATTTTGAAGGGCTCGTTTACTTTGTTATACAGAATATCAAAGGAGTACTGGCATAATTCACGATTTGTAGACATCGCGAAAGGGCCATTTTGCATCCTCTTGGTATGCAGTGTTGACACTCTTCACACACTGCAGTTTGGCAAAACATATAAAAAATATTTATTTATTTTCATTTTAAAGTTTTCTTCGTTGAGCATCTGCAAGCCAGCTTCACTGCAATGGACATCCCAATGAGCCAATACAGTTCCTGAATTTGCGAGCTGTGCATTCTACATGCAGTCAATACTGTAGGAATCACTTTCGGCATTACTAGACGACATTTACTCTTCGTTGTTTATGTGCACCATGAGTCGATGACAGATTTCTCGCTAGTACATCGCCAGTTGTCGTCTTCCCATAATTTCACACTGCTATAACACGTTTCTGAGAAGTCAACACTCGATATTGAAACTGAAAGTGTCTTTTAGGGCAACAGTAAAAAAAATATTCAATCTAATCCCAGCCACCAAAGTACTCGTTTTAGGTTTCTCGACACCAGTACTTCTATTTCCAGCAAATATCTGAAAATTCTTGAAATTCGTGTCAGTACCTTTTTATAAAAACTAACAAACTGATGCGAAGGAAATTATAGGGGATTTTATTTGTTATTAGTTGTAATTGTAGTGTAAAGTGAAGAAAAAAATGCGGACGAAAAGATAACTTGTTGCGGGCAGAAACCGAAGCTGCAACCTTCGAATAATGTGTCCAATGCTCTCTGTCTCTCTCTTTGTATGTGTGTGTGTACACAGAGAGAAAGAAAGAGAGTGGCAAATCCTTCTCATGCGATTCCTATTTAGGAAGTGAATACTATATTTAATAATGGTGTACTGACTGACAAACTCTCTTGTTTGTTGATTCACACGCTTGTTTTCTCGCTGGATAGTGTGACATCTCAAAAGGAACACGTAAAGTTCTTTTTTTTGAGCGTTACTTTTTTTAGTTCTGGATCTGTGTGGACGGAAGGTGGCTAAAGATTTCAGACAACAACGGTGTAAAGAGCACGTACTGCAAACTGTGTCAAAAGAAAAAAAAAAGGTTCTTGGGCTATACGAGGATTCTTTGCATATACTAAACTGATTTCTATATTTATTTTTAGAAAGAAACAAGAATGAAAAAGTGTTCAGTCTAGGAACTCAAATTGAACTGGAGAAATATGCACGAAATGTATGTATTATGCATTAAACCTTTAGATTACCCAGAATATTTTGAGTGGTCATGTGTCCACCTTTGTGCAGTTTTGTCATACTTTCTCATGGATGCAAAGCTTGAGTATATATAGTGTCAATACAAGGTATTTTCTTCAGCATAAATGTACTTGTAATGGTGATTTTATCTTCTCATTAAACTACCATACCTGGAGACAGAACTTGGCAAAACATTTTGGATAAAACGTGATCTGACAAGCATCTGGGACACCATAACTTACCGACGTTAGCAGTGCTAATTTGATCAGCTTAAACTAAAACCTACTCTTCATAATAGTGATGTAATTTTTGGTGTTCAATATGTCTTGTGATTTCGTGCATAACTTTAAATATTTCATGCTTGCAGTAGGAAACAAGTGCTTTTTATTCATGGTTGGGCATCTGCTTCCATCACAGAAGAAAGGGGACGTTTGTATATGTGTCACATACAATGTAAGGAACAGCGAGTACCAAGGACATGGGACAGCAGTTGAGAGGTTCACCAAGCTTTTTAAACAAACCTCACTCCACCCTAGAAGGTAATGTGAAAGGAGCCAGGCACTTGGAGGGACAAGAGCATGTATGATCTGCCAGACAGAATTTTTGTAGGCACAGAGTAGGCTGTAGGATAAGGGTAGCAATGGAGAGGAATTTGGTGTCCCGACTTCTCGTAGAGAAGCTTCCTTTGTGGAACTTCCCAAAATTTGCAAACTGCGGCATTTGTTGCCTCATAGGACAGTATTACTCACCAAATGAACTTCCTACAGATGCGCTGGTGAGAGTGTCTGTTCTCTGTCAATTAAGGAAAGAAGTGTACATTTAAAGGCTCGTAATAACTTCATGTGCCGCGTGATGCCCAACAGGCAAATGAAGGGTGTTTCACACTCTCCACCATAGCTACTGGCGGCGCTGACTGACGCTCCCACGTTTAATGCACATATATACCCCATAATGTGGACGGGGGGATCACCACCATAGTAGTTGATAATAGTAGAGGATCGGACGTGTTATTTGATGGTCTCAGGCACAGTCCCTGCCCATGACAAGTTATGCTTTTGTCCACTTCTCTTTCTTCACACATACATTACAATTACTTCTAATAATGTTCCCTATAATTTTCTTGGCATGATTGTTATATCTTACTAATATTGTTCTCTGTGAAGTAATAGATAGAAATAAAAAGTAGCTGAATCTTCCCTTTGTAAAAAATAGGTGTCTTAAAACAGACTCATCCTCCACTAAGACTTTTCCTATTGTAAAATAGAAGAGAATTGTACCAAACTTACCAATAGCCTATCTTGCTCATTTTGTATAGTTTTCTGTTTTTTTTTCTGAATAAGACAATACCATTCTTTCAATTCAGTGCACTTGTTTTATTTAACTTATTGCATAAAAAATTGAAAGATGGCTTTACTGTATGGTAATACAATGAAAGGTGGCTGTAAAATGAAAGCCAAGACACAAATCGCACGACATGGACAAGTGTGGTCTTGTAGCATCAAGAAACACAACTACGGAGAGTGTAGCTGCCATTGGTTCCATGTGGGACCCATTTTTGTTCATGACAAATATAATTGTCATAAGTCATTTTGGTACAAAATCTCATGACTACTATACTCATCAACAGGAGAGAAAGGATTAAAGTAAACCTTTCTATGCCTCCTTTATCAGGTTTTTGCATGATCTCAAGATTCAGTATGTCTGCTCAGTGTGCTCTATGCCAAGGTGAACGCGTCTTGGAGATAGCCCAATAACAGACTGAGCAGATCTTGGAGATGGCACGAGGTTCACCCATCGCATATACAGTGTAATATACTTCTGCATGGATCGATCACATGTGTCATGTGGTATGCTGCAAAGCCTGAAGATAAATATTTTCAAGTATTTAATAAAGCATTTATTTGATTGCTTTCCAAAAAGTTTGCTTTTTTAATACCAACATTATATTTGCATAACTATCTGTAACTGTCAATTCCATAGCTACAATTTTAGATCGCAGATCCTCAACAGAGTGCCAAGAATTATTCATCACAGAAAATTTTTATATGGCCCTCTGAAAAGCCCTACCAACTGTAGCATGAACTTAGAAGTAAAAAAGGAAGACTATTGTTAGCACTGCTGATGTTCCTGGAGCTGCCCGATTTGCCTTTGTAATGGTGTGCTTCTCTTGGAAATGCAGGGAGTCCTCTGTACCCCTTTATCTTATGAAGGGCTGAATGAACTCTGGTTTGGTGACGTTATAGATGCACAATTGTACCTACCTGCGGTGTCTAGTACCACAGGATCATCACATCATTTTATGGTGACGTAAACAGGCTCCTTCATAAAGTGTGCCTACTAAGCTTTCTTAATTAGGTTCTTCGATTCCTGGGAAGATATGCGACGTACTGTCGCATATCTGTACATGCGCACTTGTGCGATACACTGTCACGCGGCCCATATCGCAACACCCTCGCCCACGATGTGAATAAAAGCGCTTGGCGCGCGGTGGGCCTGGGGCACTTTCCTTCGGCACTCTTGGTTATCGCTATGTTGCTGGCATGCGAATAAAGCATGTTTGAGTACTGGCGGCGTCTTCATACCCGGAAGCCCTGGAACACGACATAGTTCTTGGCGACGAGGATTTTGGAATCCGGGTGGACTGCCACAAGAAGACAAGTCAGCGAAACGATGTCGGCGCACTTGGGGCAAGTAGAACCATTCGATGACTCTTCAGCAGATTGGGCTAGTTATGAAGAACGCCTCCAAGCATTTTTGCGTGCTAACAAAGTCTCGGAGGATCAGAAGGCTGATACCTTGATAAGCCTAGTAGGACCGAAGACGTACGCATTGTTGAAGTCGTTAACGTCTCCTGAGACTCCCGCAAAGAAGTTTTTTGAAGAACTTCTAAGCTTACTGTGAAACCACTTTCTTCCTAAGCTGTCCATTATCGGCGAAAGGGCCACATTTCATCGCCGCTCACAACTGCCGCAAGAGACTATTACTCAGTATGCCGCAGAGCTGCATAGACTCGCGCAAACTTGTGAGTTCAGTACTTTTCTTGATCAAGCGTTAAGGGACAGATTTGTTTGTGGCTTGCTCCGGGCTGACATACAAGGAAGTTTATTTGCAGAAGACAATCAGTTAAAGTTTCAGACAGCAGTTGATCGTGCGATAGCCATTGAAGCTGCGATTCAAAGCGCACCTGCTACGCCCTTAACAGCACAGCAAGAATTTCAAGTGCACAAAGTTAAAAGCACTGGGGAAGCTTCTACCTCATGTTATCGCTGCGGATCGGTGAAACACACCGCCAGCTCTTGTCCGTATGCGAATGCCAAATGTTTTCATTGCAACAAAAAGGGCCACATCAAGAATGCTTGCCGGAGCAAACAGCTAAAAGAATCGAAAAGTAAAAATAAACGGCATGTTAGTACCTTGAAACTGCTACGAAACAATTTGAAGAGTTTAAAACCTGCTGCAGAGGCAAGACGAAAACCAATCATGGTCGAGGTCACTATTGACGGCGTACCAGTGAACATGGAACTCGATACAGGGGCTGCTGTATCCGTGATGTCTGTCTCACAGTTCCGTTCTCTTTTTCCCAGAGCTCATTTGCGCAGGACAAGTCTCACCTTGAGAACCTACACAAATGAACCCGTGAAGCCCTGCGGAGTAGCATTTGTTGCAGTCCAGTACAACGCGCAGCGCCAACAGTTGCCTTTGTATGTGCTCCACCAGGACGGCCAGCCGCTGTTGGGGCGCAGTTGGCTACAACACCTCAAGCTGGACTGGACGCAAATACAAGGTCTTCACCACATGCAGGTGGGAAACACAAATTGCTTTGATAGATTGCCTTGCCACTTGGAATGGGCGTCTACTACTACTAAGTATGATATACCTTTTATTGGACCTGCAAAGTCCATGTGTAGGCGTTGCCAAGGACGCGTCGGCCAGGACCATGGATGGAGCGGCGCTTTCACTGGCAAACTGCGCGTCTCTGCGCACGCGTGACAAGAGCCGACACATATCTCTATGTCATGATCGATATTTGGCCACCACACATAGCTTCTTGCAAGCTCTTTTGTGCGCACCAATCCCGGATGCCCCTCATGTAATTCATCTAGGACAAATTTACGGAATTTTTCTGGTACCACCACACGCATTCCCAGCATGACACAACCTTGATATAAAGAAAGCTCTAGTTTCCTGCAGAAAAAAGGTTTCAGGTTCGCAGATACGTTAGCAGGCCAGCCTGACAAGATGTACTGCACTACTTGATGGAACACTGGATCCCGTGCAGTTTTCTCTGCGATCTGTTTACTGCAGACGGGCATGCTGTCCAATCGCAAAACCAGAAAATTTTCTTTTGCCCCGTCTGTTCCCGGTTGCTGGATTGAAAGGCGCGATAAGCAATCAGCGTCCACGTTCTGCACTGAAGGGCGATACTGCACAGTCACATGCGTTTTATATAACCAGTTGTTAAGAGTTCCGTAACAATTCCAACAGCAACGTGGATATTACCAACATCAGAAGTGGTTAACTGATATGTATCCCTTATGCTTGCGAGGACAGTAGTCCTGGCTAGTGCAACTTAAACTAACTTTGGAGGATGGCGCCCAACTCCAAATGATGTTAACTCGACATGACGCCTGCATCATTGGAGTACATGGGTAATATTTAGGTATATATAATTAGGTAGCAAGCACCACAAATGACACTACACTGGCATTATGGCTACACAGGGCCTTTTTCCAAAACTGTTTCGAGACCTGGTGTGGTACTATGGTAGAATGTTTGAATGCCCCTAAGAATCACCAATGTTTGTTCTCGCCATTCCTAGGTAGATAAAAACTGTCAATCACCTTTCTCACATTACCTGTCTACCACAACCCATGATAACACGTATGGCCCACACGTGTCTTGAAGAAAGGTTTAGACGATGTACGTGACATGATTGTCCCGTTATTCATATCATGATCAGCCACATATATTCTCAGAACCCTCTTATCCTTCCATACTTATTTTGGTCTACCCCAAGTCAAGGAGGCGATCATGAGGCATAGCATCCAGGCTTAGGCGGCGAGACAGATAGCCTGCAGTTCGCTAAGAAATACTTTCAATTTAAGACAGATTAATTCTTCCTCAAATAAACCAAACATCAATACGAAGCTACCGAACTATAATGAGGTAATGACGAAATGTACATGCTTCGCTAAACAAATGTGAAAAATATCAACAGTGGATAGATTATTATCATTTAGTTCCACTGCAAGAACATGCTAATGCACAAAATGAAACAAACCAAAACACTTTACATGCAGTAAAGAAAAAATGCATGCTACTGAAGCCTTAGAATACATGGGAGATATGGGCCTACCCTCTGCCCTTAAGATATATGTAATGTCACTCGTCATGTGCTCTATACACAGCGATGGTGTGAGCAGTCGGAAGCATCAATGGGTTTTTGAATAATAATATGGTAGCATTAAAGAGCTCGTTTCACAGAAATTCCGGCGCCGGGATCGTTGGTTGTGAGTGAACAATCATCTAGTCCATGATTAAAAAATCGAGACATATGCGAATAAAATAAGTAATGAATTTCCGGGTCCGAGTGAGGATTGAGCTCAGGCCATTTGTGTGGCTAGCAGGTGTTCTACCACACAGCTATGCATATGCTTAGGAGCACATCGAAAATAACTTCCTCAGCTCGGAGATGCAGTTAAAATAACTCTTTTCACAAACACACGTGTCCTGGGTGGGGGGGGGGGTACAACTGTGCATCGACATAGAAGAAAATGAAGATGGCTTTCATTTTCAAGTCTTCTTAGGTGATTGCCCAAGGGACCCCGTGTCTCGGTCCGTTAACTCAATAGTCTTTACATAGCACAATGGTGTGTTATACCTCATGTTGTGGTGCTCAGCTTCTTAAGCTTCTTCATTGACCTCAGTTTCTGACAACCTGCATAAGTTATACTACATTTCATTGCGAACACAAGTTCCATAATACCACTCGAACCTTTTCTCAGAGAGAATAGGGGAGGAGAGATTTACAATTCCACCAATCACAAATATTTCATCAAGGGCGCCGACAACTTCCCAAGGTACAGGTTCCTTCAGAACTTTAAAAACTTTCATCTTCTGGATGGCACGCTCGACGTGCACACGTGCCCTGGCTATTTTTAGAGTCTTTTCTGAGTCTTTCGCCGTGAACTGCAGCTGTCCACGAAGAAATGGAGGCTGCACAACCCCCAGCCCAAGGTTTTCACATAGCGAGCCCAAGTTGAAACCTTTGTCAATCATGACATCATCCTCAAAACAGTAGAGTTTTTCTAGAACTCCCGATTTCTCTACGCAAGTCCTGTCCGACGCTCGGCCTACGAAACCGCAGCTCACAAAAGTAATTAAGCCAGCAGGTGAGATGCCAACAAGAAGCTTTGCTGTGTGTGTACCTTTGTAATGAGAGTATAAAATTCTACAAGAAGCACAGTGTGATTTTTCTACTGCAACCTCTGTGCAGTCTAGCACAACACGTACCTCTTTATATTCTTCAAAGCATTGAGGCAGATTGCTTGCAATTTCTTGTTTGTTTGGCCATGAAATTGCACATTTCAGTACCGCTGCAAGGTTACACAGTGTGCTGTAGAAGTGGCGAGAGACGGTTGTGCGGCTCACAGAAAATAGTGGTGCCATACACACAAAGGGTAAGCAAGTTTTCAATCGCACAAGAACGAGAATGACTCGTTCAAGAGTAGACATTTCAGCTACTGCGTCTTCAATCCTACTCACTTCATTACTGATGGCCACAAGCAAAGTCATTGATGACACACCAGTGAAAGCAAGCACAGTATTATGGGATGTCAGCATATCTACAAGCCAAAACTGCTTCCCTATAATGGAGTCTACATCGACCTGGATGCCTTTGTCTTGTGTGCACATGATGTCTGGTACATCCTTCATGCACTGCGAAAGCTGAAGAAGGGCTTCTGCAACCTCCACTGTTGATACAGCTGTAGCAGTTGCACCACTAGCACATGGATGTGATGCAGTTTCCTGGCCCTGCTCTTGTATCTGCACGCAAGAAAGATTTCCCATAAAGACAGATTCAAGCCAATGCAAGAGTGCTGAGAATCTTCTAATTCTTGGAAGAAATGACGTCAAAATTATTTAACTTGTTTTGGCTTAATTGTTATAATAAGCAATTACATAGCTTGTTTGGCTTTGTAATTGTTTTAAAATGCTTCATAGCATCACATGTATACACAGTTGCCTAACTGATGATGCGTGCCATAGTGTGATGCCATGATCTTATACTGTTTATATCAATTTGTGCATACGGTTGAACCCTTTTATAAGAGGCATACACTGGGGAGCAATTCTTGTCATGTACATGAGATGTCTCTTATGAGCAGGGTACCACGTAAGCATTTTCTTATGAACTTCTATTTAAATCTACGCACACTAGTGTCTCTTATATCCAATTGTTTCTTACATTAGTGTCTTTTATAAATGGGTTCGACTATATCAGTGTTCTGGCATTTCACTTCCTGCTTATCTTGTCAGCTGCTTGACTCATTGTTTCTGTGATAAAGTGGCATGTTGAGATTTTCGACTACGGAGCAAAATATGAGAAAATTTAAGGTACATGCTACAATTCTATTTTGAAACAAGAGTATTAATGCTTGCAATAGGTGAAATATGGCATATTTTTTTCCTGAAGCGTCTCTAAAAATCGGTAGAAGTTTTCACTTTATATTTGATGATAACGCATAAGTTGATATGCATTCTTTGAGCCGTTTTGCGATTTTACCCTGTGCATACCTTGCATACTAGCTCGTGCTGCTCACTTCATTCTCCGCTGTCGTCCTGCCAGCTATTAATTGTGCCAATATTGAAGGTTAGATCAGTGTACAGCTTATGGTGGTAAAAAAGTTGCCAGAGGTCGTAACAACGCTTTGAGGGATACGTGTTTCAAGCTATTAACATAAAGTTGTTCTCTCTGGTTAGTATAAATCCTTATTTTAGTTTCCAAGCTTTCACCCTGGATGCATATAACTACAATAGCACTACATATTACAGCATATGATTGAGCCTTTACATCACAAAGGGCTCCATCGGGGTTCTCTTCATAAGGTGACACATGCACAGGTTGAGCAGGCTCCCAACATGTTCCTTGAGAAGCTGATCCTGCACAAAAGTAAAATGAAAGAATTCGTAAACATTCTGCATTACAAAAGAGTATACAGGCACAGTGACAGCTCAGAGTGTACTTACGATATGTTGAACATGCAACCCTGAGGCAGTTTGTATTAAAGAATGATTGAAAACTGCTTCATCTTGGCCATAGCACGACATCGGTATACTTTGAATAGTTGTAGATTGGTTTACATTTTCTAGCCCCAGATGAGTGCAAGCAGCTCTACTGAGGAGCACATTTTTATTCTTGTTTGCAGTGATGTAGTCTAGCCATGTGAGTAATGCTTTAAGTTAGCCCTGTTATGTCCTGAATTTCAAGATATTATCTGGCATTAAAGGTTGGCAAACTCACAAGTGAACTCCCTCAAACTCGAAGTGGTGAGTCTGTGTATGAGTGCGTCGGGGTAAGTAATTTAGTCAATTAGAGTCCGATTGAGAAAATGTTTTGTAAGCTTGAGGCCGAATGAGCCCTAAGGGCAAAATGTATTTGCCGAGCGTGAGTTAGCTCCACATGTTTTGCATACATACGTCTGGCATTAATACATCTTGTGACCACCTGAAATCACTGCAAAGAAGCCAATTTTTAAAGAGTAAAGGAGTGTAACTTAAAGCTCTCACTTCCTGTCCTGTCAGTTTTTCACTGCTTGAGCTGGAGCACGAGAAAATGCCGTTTGGATGATGTCACAAGCCACATTCTATGCCTTGTTAGTTTTTTTTTTGCTGCAGACTTTTTACAACATGCACTCTAAACTGCACAGCAGCTTTTTCATGTCAAATAGTCGGAGCAATAAGTTTTGGCAGCCAATCAGTCTGGCTCGTTTACGGTTCGTCAACCATGCATTTCTGCAGCCAGCTGTTGCATCTTTTTTTAAAGACTTAGGCACTTTCAAGTTTCTTTCAAATGTGATTGCAAGGCACAGACTCAACACAAAAGACAAACAGAGACACAAAGGCAGTGAGAACTCTACATAAGGACAAACAATGACACAAAAACGCGCTCTGTGTGTGTCTTCTTCGTGCCTTTGTTTTTCGAAGTGGTGAGTGCACGTTTCAACCAATTGCTAATATTGGTGTCATGCACTTATGACACTTTGCATGAGTTTTGTTGTGTGCATTCTTAGCAGTTCCATGACGCACAATTCAGTGGTAGCTTTGATGTCGGGTAGCATTGTTTTGCAGTGTCTGCAACATCATGGTGGTTGCAGAAGAAATTAGACTTCTAAGAAATCTAGGAGAGATGAAACCTTTGCCTATGGATAGTGTAGAGATCGCTGACAGCCAGTAGTGCTTAAATAGCTTACAGCACTTCCAGAACAGAATTGGTTTGACATTACACAACTGACTATCTTACATTTGAGTTACATTTCTAGTACATCGGGCATCTATACCTCCTCTTTTACGAGCCGTTCTTGTCAGTTTAATCAGTGTGGTGGTTTGCTGCGCATGCTCTCTGGCGTATTGCATCCGGCTAAAGATACTTCCCGAATCAAGGCATTGTTTGGTGGCCTGGATTAAGAGTATCCAAGATTCTACGCTCGGAATGGCTTCGGCAGGCTCGCCTGTACCGTCAAGCCCTGCAAATACAACTTCTCGGGAACGATCGCACAGCAGCTAAACAAAAGAGGTGTCGTGAACTCTTCAGCCTCGTGGACCCTGTCCAGTCTTTTTTTTGCTGCGTTCGCGCGCTGAAAAAAAAAAAACTTGAAAATATGACTATCTACGGGCTTACTATCTTTTCTAATCTAGCAGAACAAATGCCGACTAATAAACAATATACCACAGTGCGACCCACTTATGGTCAATTCCACAGCCTTCCAAGGTTTCTTTGTTGTATGCCCTGTGTGGCGTGTCATAATAAATGTTAATAATAACAAACATACCATGCTCATGTCTAGCAGAGGCACGGGCATCTCGCGCTGCTGCTTCCTGAATCCTTGCCAGGTCTTCTTTTTCATGTGTTCTTATGGGCAAGCTCCGCGAAGGCACAGCAGTCTTCTTCAGTCGTCTTCGATTAGGTGTGCACAATTCGGGATCTACATAATGAGGATTGAAATGAAATCCTGCAAATTCATGTGCCACAACAACAATCTAATTTAGTGCATTACAGAAAAGCACATTTCGAATAACTTACTGTTACACGAGCATTCAATGCATGCATGGTAGCCAAGCATTTTACGTAATTCTGCATTCATAACGATGCACCGGCCATCGGTGGAATTAAAAATTAAAATGTTTTGTTGGTTAAACCAGATTGCTAATGCACACTAATGAGACTTAAAAACCAGTCGCAAAGCTATCGCGCTAAAAAAGCAAAGCCTGTGTCACAAGGAAATTTTTCTCGCTATCAGGGCTGATTTGCAACGGGCTCGGCCCAGATCAATCGCCCCTACAATGCCACTTGCGATTAAGTGTGATTGGGATTGATATGATCGCGGTTTCGTTGACGTCTGCACCAAACATGATCCGGACAGGTTTTTGCCGTGTAACAGCGGTCAGTGTTGATTACGAAATTCGACCCGGATTGGCCCTGATCGCAGTGAAAGAGCCCGCGAGGAGGACATCAAAGTGCAGTCGTGCATTACGGTCTGTTAAAAAGACCGACAGAATGCCAAAATTAACGCTCCCTTCATTTTATGCGGGCGACAGACGCCCAGGCACTAGCTCCCTAACTCTCCAAAACCAACAATCAAGTGTTGCGGTGTTTACGTCTATCGTCCCGCATCGATGGCGCCGTTCATTTCAACAATATCATTAGAGCGTAATCCTTATGCTTTCGTGAACAGTGTCAACAATTAGCATTTGGCTTACCGATGCTGCTCCAGAAGTCTTCGGTGACAAAATGTGCGCTGCAAACCTTCATTGGCGGCGTCCACAGGCTTGCCTATACCACCCACTCCTTCTTGAGTCGCACGTCCAGCGGAAACGAATGAAGGCTTGCTTATCTCACCCTTCACCGCTCTGTTCGTGCACTGAGGCACGCAACACATCCTGTTGCTTTTCGATTTTTTTGCCATCGCGTGCAAGAAAGTTGGTAGGAAACGAGAACCTCGCCTGGCTCCACTCCTAAACTAATTATCTCTGAGATTTTGCTCTCGCCGGCCGCTACGTGGCGCGACCGTCTGTGTGCATTGCGATCACGATGGAGAGACTTTCTTCTATGACAGCCACGACCTGCTGTCGTGACCAGAGTTTTTGTGGTCATGGCTACAGCATGTTTGATACTACAATTCAAATATGTAACAAAACGCCATTTTTGCAGTTCACTTTTATAACTTGGTGGCCATGACGTGTTTTCGGCTTCCAAAATTTGATTTTTTTGTGTTTGCAGCTCGTTTGTGTCAAGGAGGATACATAAAACTTGCTGGAGTGAAAGCCACCTATGCGCCGCTACGGGACAGAGTGAAGCCGCGCCGAGCATGCGGCGGCCATGTTGCCAGTGGCAGAAAAGAGCCGAGCGCTGCAAATTTATGCTTTATCGCGCTACGGGTGAAGTGACTCGTGTATTTATAAAGCAACGAAAAGAAGTAATTCTGGTTGTAAATGTTTATTGTGACTTGTACGCAGCCAAGTGGCATGTAGAGAACTCAATTAAAGTGCATATGCATCAAATAGCGACGCCCTAAAGCAAACACATCATCGAAAACATAGGTGCCCTACTGGTGGTTGAAAATTATTGCCCTTGTCAAAAGTGATCCTACCTTACTTTTGACCGATTCTCGGTTTTTTTTCCCCTTCGGCATGTGTTGTATTCCCACTTTTACGTATTGTTCGGCGATTTGCCTGCACAAACTGTAAACCTGATTACCAAGCGTATCAAAGTCTAGGACGTGCTGCTCTAGTTTATAGAACCAGTTTTTCTCAGAGGAAGCTCATAGAACTTTCAGGATGAGGTGTTTTGCTCTTGACTTCACCGTTGTGATGGAATCACATTCAGCCTGTAGCCGCCTCAGTCCTCGACTTCTTTACAGAGGCTTATGACATCTCGCGACGTTGAAACAAGACCACCTCGCCTCTTACATTTAATTAAAGGTGTCAGCTCATCTGAGTGCATGGCTGCTATGCACTCTTCACAGGTAGTTGCAGTTCGACCTTTCGAACAATCAAACCTGCTATGTATGGCACCACGGAACCGACAAAAGCAGAAAAGCTTTCGGGCTAGTCAATGCGATGCGTATTGTCGTGGTCATCGGGCTGCAAGACTGGGGCCTTGCGCATGTCAGTGAGATTGCTTCTTGGATCTACCATGGTGCAGGAGTCGTTGCATTCAATACGGAGAGAACATCTTGGGAGCAGTGTCCAGAACTTGAAGACATGACTTCCGTCTGAACCAATAGGCGCTTGTATGCAGCCATAAACTGCGAAGCTGTTGAGTTGTTGTTATGGCCGCCTCATCCACGTATTGATTCAAAGAAGTGTTCGGCATAGTCTTGACTGAGTTTGTGAGTCAGTAAGTATTTCAGCTGACCCTGGCTGACAAGTCTGTCAAACAATCTTCCCGTGCTTGCCATGCGTATCCAAAAACCAATGAATCCGTTTTTTTTTTTCAGTCCTTCTGTCACTGCCGAATCTCTCAGCCCGTTTATGTACGCTCGAGTCTCTGCAAAAAACGACTTCCAGAATGCTTGGTTCCCCTGCCGAAGGGGCACTTTGTACGACCTTGCCAGCGGGTTCCTGAAGTTTAAGATGTCAAACAAGCGATCAAAAGTTCTAATAAACGTAGATCTTGTGCTGGCATCCTTGAATTGGGGCAGCTTTCGCTTTTGTTCGCAGAAGTCCAAAGCGTCGGCAACTGAGGCACTCGATCAGTTGTACAGCATATCATACCTTCATTTTCTTGCTTTTCCAATTGGACGTGGACTTTCGTAAGTTTGTTTCCGAGCCACAACCCTTCTTCACGTTGAAGTGCCTTCAATGCCACTTCATAACCCATTTCACATGCTTCCCTTCAATGTCAAAGAGGTGGTCAAAGAACTCTGGCGCGAAGTGCACAGAGCGAAGTGATCTGTCTTTCGCATTCTACTTCTCACGGCGAACGGCCAACTCTCAGAGGCTCCGCGTTACGGGATCTTTAGGAAACCTGTAAAACAAATCCGGACTGTTATGTTTTGCACGCCTAGATCGCGTCAGCTATAGCTCCCTTTAGTAACGAGCGCGAAATGGCGATGTCGAAGACGTTTTCGTGTACGTACAGGTAGAATGTGAGGCCACAACCTTTTTTCAACCTGTTGGCACATCCGTAAACGACGCAAGAGGCAACCATTGTAACCCATTTGTCTTTACATGCCGACAAGGTGAAACAAGAACGGACGAAATCAGCAGCTCGCAATGGCGCGGAGCACGCTTTTTGCCACTGGCAAGATGGCGGCAGCTGGCTTCACTCGCACAGCGCCCCTTCCACTCCAGCAAGTTTTATGTATCCTTCTTGGCGGTTTGTGTCAAAGACTCAGAGATGGCTGTCAGTCCATGTGCAAGTTTCAACACCATGTGTTCCAAAATGTGATTCCACTAATTTTTCGCATTTAAAAATAAAGTTTAATATAATATTACTTTCTAATTTTAAAAATACAAAGAAGCGTGGTAAAAATGCATTAATTATTTGCTACGCAGAGTACATCTATGCTACGTCGCTAGGCGACGCGCCAATCGTGCCAATAGTTATCTTTGTTGCTTTTTTTTTTAGGAAAGGACACTCACAACCTGAGCAAGAAGGAAAGGCCGGAAAAGGCACTGCTGCCCTTGTTGGAGCGCTGGGTGTCTACGAAAGGTGTGTAGCGGCTGTGAGTTATTCGTACCGCTGTTGCTGGCGCTATGCTGTCGGTGGTCATGTGAAGAGTTACTAACACAAGGCATCCACCCCCCTCTATCTTAGGAGCTGGCCGCACCGCTGTTCAGCGTCCATGCACTGTGAACGAAGTTCCTGCCTTCAACGAATCGAGCCCGAAACGCCCGCCGTGAGAAATTGTGGGGTTTAAGACTAACGCTACGCTACTTTTTGAGCCCTGAGCTGCAAGGCCTGCTTACGACGGTCGACATGCAAGAGGTGCAGCAACGTGAGCCACGCTTTAGCCCCGTTGCGTCTTCTTTCTCCCGCGCAGAAATGCCAGCGGCGCAGTGTGTCCGCTGTCACAGTAGCAACAGTCGGCGCGACTTTACCGTCCTGCCATGCTTCCACGCAGTTTGCCTGAAGTGCCTCGACGAAGTTCCCGACAAGGGTTGCGATGCGGTCGGCTACAAGTGCCCACTTTGCCAGGAGAATCTTTACGCGTTATCTCAGTCGATTCTCATTAGCAACATTCTGAATGTCGTTCACGAAGACTTTGATTACAGCGCCTGCAGCAACTGCAATGAGGGCAAACGGGCTTCGGGGCGCTGCCGAGACTGCAACAATGAGCTGCTCTGCGACAACTGTGTTTGGGCCCATCAACGGGTGCGTCTCACCAAAGACCATGAGATCGTCAGCGTCTCTTCCAACAGCCCCACGGCGTCGGCCATGCCACCTGCTGACACAAGCCTCGCTCAGTCCTGGTCCGACCGTCATGACTGTCAGGTGTTGCGGCTTTACTGCGAGACATGCTGCGAGGCGCTCTGCAGTGATTGCACTGTCAAAGAACACGGATCCCACAGCCTGGTGTACCTACAGGACGCACTCGACAGTGCGCGCACAGCTGTGCCGTCTACACTGGCTGATATGCGTTCCGTGGTCACTGTCCTCCAAGAGAGCATGGAGCGCTCACGCCGAATGTCTGAACGTTTGCGCGTGCGCACCCAGAATGTAGCCGCTGAAGTACGAAGCACGGCCGGACGCCACCGCGTCGCCCTGAACCAGCGCGAGCGAGACCTGTTACAGCGGCTTGACCAGGCGCAGCAAGTGAAAGAGCAGGCGCTCAAACGGCAACGTGACCAGCTGAGCGCGAAGCTCGAGCGTCTGGAGCGGGCCGCTAGCGCCCTGCAGCAGGCAGGTGACGACCTTGATTTGCTGCGAGCCCGTCGTGAAGCCCAAGCACAGCTGCAAGAGGCTCGAGACGCGCCAACCGAGCCTGCCGAGGACGATCAAATTGAGTTCACCGCACCCGACGGCGCATTGCTGGGAGCCATCGGCACCCTAGGATTTTTGAGCAGCGCCGGCTACGGACCCAATTCGAGCGCCACAGGTGAGGCGCTGGTGCGTGCTGTTCGCGGTCGAAACGCCATATTTACTGTGCACGCACGCGACCATTTGGGCGAGTCTCGGCTCTTGGGCGGAGACCCGGTCCAGGTGACGGTGCGAGCTCCGGACGGAAGCCTCTGTCGCGCGGATGTAGTTGATCGTCACGACGGCACCTATCAGGTGACCTTTCAGCCGCAGCAGGAGGGTGTACACATCGTGCGCGTCCTGCTGCGTGGTGCAGACATCCAGAGGAGCCCATTTGCAGTTTCGGTGCGCGCAAGTCGCAACTATGCGGCCATCAGCGATCCTAGCCTCGTGATTGGAACCGAAGGCAGCGGTGACGGCCAGCTTTGCCGCCCCTGGGGTGTATGCACAGACTCCCAAGGTCACATTATTGTCGCAGACAGGAGCAACAACCGTATCCAAGTGTTCAACGCAGATGGAAGCTTTCGCCTTAAGTTTGGCACTCGTGGAGATCTGCCAGGTCAATTTGATCGGCCTGCTGGTGTAGCCTGGGACGAAACTCATGGAGGACGAATCGTCGTTGCAGATAAGGACAACCATCGTGTGCAAGTTTTTGACTGTCGTGGCACTTTTCTTCTAACATTCGGTGAATGGGGCAGCAAGAGTGGCCAGTTCAACTACCCGTGGGATGTTGCAGTCAACTCGGAAGGACACATCTTGGTGTCTGATACTCGTAACCATCGAGTGCAGCTGTTTCAGGCAGATGGAACTTTCCTTAACAAGTATGGCTTTGAGGGGCCCCTGTGGAAGCAGTTTGATTCGCCCCGTGGTGTGGCCTTTATTGGTGACGGACATGTAGTAGTCACAGACTTCAATAACCATCGAGTGCTTGTGATCCGGCCCGATTTTCAGTCGGCGAGCTATCTGGGTGGTGAAGGGAAAGAGCCAGGCCTGTTTCAGCGACCACAGGGTGTGGCTGTTGATCTGGAGGGCCACATTGTGGTCGCAGACTCTCGCAACCACCGGCTGCAGGTGTTCCGGCCTGATGGCAAGCTGCTTGCCTGCTTTGGCTCCCAGGGTCAGGAGCCTGGCCAGCTAGACCTTCCCTCGGGGCTCTGCATATCACCTGAAGGTCGAATCGTTGTCGTCGACTTTGGCAACAACAGGGTGCAGCTCTTCTAATCAGGTCCATGCAGCTGATTCAACACCTTTTGTGTTCCTTTGTTTTGTTGCTCTGATTTTTCTTTTAATCGATGAAATTGTGTTCTTAATGTGCTCGATGGTTAGCCTGTTTTAGAGAGGCCTTGTCACTGCTGGTTTAACTTGTTCATAACTGTGGGCCTTATGGTGAATCAAGCACACTAGTCAGTTGTCAAAAGCATCCTGGGTCTTTGGCCCACATGCATAAGCCAATATGAAGTGTGCAATAATGTAAGTCGATGCAGCTGCCCGTATTACTCAAGTCTTTTTATGCCAATTTATTGCCTCAAAGTACCTGCCCAGCAGAAGTACGGCACTTTTAACAGCCTGAGTGTTTTTAATTGTGTAGTCACAGGTTTGCAAAGCATGTCTAGACTAAACATTTGAGGTTCTAGAGCAACCAAAAAAAAAGTTCCTATTTTTTATATACTATCGTCAATTTTATACTCTGGTTTCTGTGCACCAGCCTGGTCGTCTGTTTTCGCAGAAGTTCCTATGTGCCATACTGCAAGGTTCCTTCTAAATGTACAAAAATTGTGCTGCAGAAACTACAAAGGGTGACAGAAGACCTATGCCAAGTGTGAGAAATTAGCTTATCATTGCCACTGGCAGCAAGTAAGAGCTTTTACTATTTTCTTTCTTTTATTTGTGTCGGCACCATTGCCTATGGAGGTGCATTTGAATGTGCTTAAAATCGTTTTGATGTGTTTTTGTATTTGTTATAGTCCAGATTTTTTGTTTACTTTTTCTTTTTTTATGCCCTTTAGGCTGTTACTTTGGGACTAGCTGCTTTACAAGTGCAGTACTGTAGACTTGCAGCACCAAAGAAAGCTTTGCATGCTATAGAGGCCTTTGTCAGTCTGTATTTGCATTGCCTGATGCTCATTGTGAAAGATCTGAGTTGTGCTGCATAGTCCTGTTAGTTCAAGCACGGTTTCTTTTGAATTTTAATTCCCCTGCAAAGGTTTTTGTTTGTTTGTTTTTAAGTGCAAATGCATGTATGTGTTCACTCGTTTGCAATTTGCATAACTCCCTTTTTAAATGCTTTCAGCTTTAAAAGGCGCGTTCTGTGATATGACGGGCATTTTTGCAATCATTTTCTTTCCCTGGCTTTGAGGCAAAGCAGCACGTTATGTACTCGCTGATAGCCAAAAAAAAAAAAATCTGGCTTTGCATAATTGGTGCAGTTAATGCAGGCCTGGGGAAGGCATTATATTTTTACATCATTTTCCTGTTTGCCACAAGCTGCACTTAACACATACAACTACTTCGTGCAGCTTTTTTAAGAACCAGTGAACATTCCAAACTTTTCATATTTTCAAGAGCGGTAAACTGAGCACATAATCTTGGAAGGTTTTTAAGATTTTTCTTTTTGCCAGCGGTGTTGGCAGACAGTGCTGCTTTGGCAAAGTTTCAGAGGCAGATCTCAGGAATTGCATTTCTGCCTTGTTTTATGCTATAATATTTTTATGAAGTTTGTGATACGAGAATAAAGTTCCTGAGTTTTTATCCAATCGCACGACTGTTTTTCATTTGGTTCTATTTTTATTTTAGTGAATGCACTATTGTAACTGCATGCTTTTTTGTACAGGTGTTTCATTAATTCATTATTTTTCGGTTCAGTTTTAGTGTCTCCAACATCAATGGCTGGTACTTCCATGAAACTGAAAGCAGAGCATCGCCTTTCTCTTTCTTGCTCTTTGAGGTTATTTAAATTATCTTGCATGTGTTCTTTCACACAACTCTCCTTTTTTTCTTTTTACTATCTGCAGTATTGTGACATATTGACTCCTTAAACAGTACGCTCGGACTTTCGCTTTTGTTTGCTGCTATCCTAAGACTAACCAGTCATAAGTAAGGCAAGTGTTATTTGTTGCCTGGCTTTTTTAGAGGGTGCATGGACAGTCTCATCTGATTAAGGGACGTCTCTAATTTACTGTACCAACCAAGGCAGTATGCTTGCCTTGATCGGTGCTGTCATTTAATTGCTTAGTACGTGGGACACGGCAGCTGCTATCCTATGGAATTCATTGGTGGTGTCTGCATAAGTGTGACCTGCCACTGCTGTGTACCTCTATTTCAGGCTGCGTTGCGAGGCTGTGAGGAAGCAGAGTTTTCAGTTCCTATGCTGTGCAAAGTTTTGTAAATGTGTGGACGTAGAATTATCTGTTTGTGTCACTTGAATTTCATAGTTCCTAAGGATAACTCTCATGACTGCTTTGCTGTGTGTGTGGTTGATGTTCCTACCATTAACTTTTCCACTCAAGGTCGCTGCATAGCTGTTTGTGGTTTTAGACTTGATTTGATACATCTTCACTGAGCCGTCCAACGGCAGCAACTACCTCACCACACCTGTTGGAGATGCTCGTGTCTGTGAGCTTAGCGACTCTCTTAAGCTATCGACTGTCTGGTATAAATTACTAAACACAGAGCAGCACTGACACCATCTCAAATGGTTCTGAAAGTTCCTAATGCCAGAGTGTAGCCGCCTGGTGCACAATGGGACATTTTGGGCATTTACGTGATGAAAACCTTGCAGAAGAGACCTGGTGCATATAAATAGCGCCAACGCTTCTGCTATTTTGAATCTAAAGCAGACGTATCACAGTTCCTAAGTCGCATTTGCGATGTTTCCAAGCAAGAGTTCCTAGGCTTCAAGAAGCACTTAACTTTTTTAATGGGCAATGTTCCTGTACTGCGTGCGTGTTATGGGGCCTGTATACCTCTCTTTGGGAGCCGTACAGCAACAATTTTACCTCACCTTGTCAGTTGGTCATGACACCTTCTTGGAGCTACAAAACGAATTTTGTTGCATGCCTACATGCAAATAATATATTGCATTGTGGTCGTTTGCTAGATGCAAACATGTCTAGTGGCGTTATTTGTACCCTCGCGTGCGTAAGCATGCATTCACCGCATTGCTCTGGCGTCGGGGCTCAACCAAGGTGCACCACAAGGTGCAGCAGCGCACACTCAGGGGGACTAAGTCCCTGTAAAGCTCTCCTAAGAGGCGTCTTTGTGTTTTCATTGTGCCGTTTATCGCTGTAAATTCAATGTAATATGCTCGCATGGGTTTGACCCTATCTCGTATTTTCGCAACTTCATATCGATACGCGCGGCGTATAATGCAGCTGTGTCAAAGTTCCTGAGCCGAGTGAGTGGCTCTTGTGTGTGAACGCCGTTGCAATTTTTCGCTTGTTTTCCTCGAAAATCATTCCTTTTCGCGATCTCCCTATGGTGTTGGGCTCAGCAACACAGGCTAGCAAGCAAAGCAAAAAAACTGACTTATCTGTTAAAAAAAAGTCCGTCTTCTGCGAGAAGCAGCATGCAGTTTTCAGTGCGAACGTTTTAGTTATTGGCGTACGCTGAATTCCAATGGCAGATTCGTTACAACGCGCCTGCCAATGGGTAGCCAGAAACTTTTTTTTTTATCGGGGGCGGTGGTTGGGAGGGGGGTGACTTCTTTTATGCAGTTGTGCATGTGTTTGCTTGTGTGCGCTTGATTCACACATACAAAATGAAAAAAAAAACGGGGGTGGGGGGGTGGGAGCTTGGCTGAACCGCCCGCGTCATAGCCCTGGCTTCGCGGCTGGTGCCACCGCTCCGAGTTCGTTGCTGGTAACACTCCTTGTCCAGCAAGTGTGCGATCGGGCGCAACGGATGCCAAAGTAGCCGGCTTGCCGTCATTTTCTAAAGACTTCGCATGTGTGGTAAGCTCATCCATCACAGCAGTTTCTGTCCCGCTGCGTCGTGCAGAAAAAAAACGTGCAGCTATCGCCTTTCTTTGTGATGTGCCCAGTAGTGAATGGCCTGCTCGACGAAGCCGCCAATTTCACGTGGGTTTGCGAATAGGAAGAATCGCCACAGGTGCATTTTATAATGGTTATTGTGAACCTTGAAGGCACATTCGCTAACCGTAACTTTGCTATGGCAACCAAGGAATTGCGAAAAGTGTTTTCTTTTTTCCTCCGTGTCGTTGGTCATTTAAACTGTATTCTTCCATATTTAAATTAATGAGGCTGGTTTCCGAGTCGCGTTGCGTTGTAAATGGCCCTCGTTAAAACTTCAAAGAATGCGTTAACTGACCGGTAAACTATGCGAATTGGTCCTGGTAAGCTGTGACTGTACACAATTCACGCTCATCGATTCAAATGCACCGATGTCGGGTGCATGGTCGAGCAAGTGCATTTGCTCATCGGTATGATCTTAAAGGGACACTGAGAAAAAATGAAGACTTTGTTTATATTGACAAACTGCAATCCGACAACTCAAATGCCATATGTTTCACTATCATACGTCCATTATTAGCGGAGGAAAGAGAGGTTGTAGTTTCATTTTTACATTTCGCGCCGAGATTTCCGCGAGTGGCGTCATAAATTTAGAAGGTGCTTCTCGTACTTTCGTGACAACTGCCTCAATGAAATTCTTTTTTGAAACCTTGTTTTTGGGGTCTATGGCACCCACAGATGATAATGTACTTCGTTTTTATTTATTAGAGACTGCGTTGAACCCTCTCGACGCCTTCAAAATCTCTGACGTACGGTATCTGGTGCGGGAATCGCAAGGTGGCGTGTCCAGCCGCATTTCTTTTTCTCGCCTTTTCTCGTTTACCAAGCATCGTGTCGCAGTAAGAGTGGTGTTTTTGAGATCGTGAACTTGTGCATAATTTACGCGCGAAAAATTGTTTTGCTCTTTACTGTCCCTTTAACTGTAGTACATCTTCGAACAGAAGCGCTGCTCCGCAAAGCCGAACGCGTCGCCCAGTAATTACTGCGAACGTGTTATTGGAATTCAGCGTAAGCCCGGGATCGGACACCCGTGGTACTCATGCCGAGAACGCGTATGCACCGAAAAATCGCTCGACTAGCGATGGACCTGAAAGACGGCAGCCATCTGGGCCATGCGGGAAGGATTGCTGAAAGTGCGAGCTTTGTTTGCGTGGGGAGCTGAGTTCTTTGCTCATGTAGTCGTTCTTTCAGAAGACTGTTGTGCGCGACGCAGTAATATTCATTGCGAGCGTGATTCGAGGCGCTCCGATACTAGGAAAAAAAAAAAGTCGTCCAGGGGACCGAAAGATACAACATATATTGTTGGAGTTAGCCTAGCTACACTTACCGAGGAAGCACAAAGTGCCGAGGAGTCTAGTTTAGCAGGATCCCCCTCTTCCAGCTTGGCTGCTGGTATTTGGAAAAGCGGCAAATACGAAAGCTATTTTTCTGACAAGAGCAAAGCTCGGAACGCGGATGGAAGTGTGACGCGAGCACTTGCAATAATGTTCCTGTGTGCAGTCAGGCGTAGCCTGTTGCTGTTCAAACCGATTAGTATTTTTTTGTTTTTTGTGAGGCATGACAAGAGGGTTTTCAAAACCCAGAACTACATTCACTATTGCGAAGCCCGGTTTCTAAATTTCAACTTCCTTCTGCGAAGTAGCACTCTGGGGCTACCTTGTTTCTTTGCAAGGACTGGCTTCTTTGTAAGTATACGTCCGCGCCGAAGAGGTCTGCGCCCGCTAAGTGAGGTTTTCTGTTGCGTGGAAAAGGTGAAGTTTATTTATAATGTCATCATTCTTGTGCTGTGGCCGCAGTAATTATTGAAATCGGGCTTGGTATCGGCACTTTCCTCTTTTTATCAAAGCATGTTTCGCTAGCAAAAAGCTCAATAGTAGATCGCTGAAGATACTTTTTTTCGGTTTTTCCCATTAGCTTAGCTTAAATTATTGCGCTGACGAGCGCTTAGTATGTACATTTTTTTCCCCTCACTTCGCACACTTTGACGGAAAAGCGAGGTGTTATTCTGTATCACGACTTCCGGAGGAAAGGTCCCTTGTGCGCGAGACAGCAAGTTGTATTCCTGCAGGAATGAGATGACTAATTACCTGGTCCAATGGGGTCGTCGATAACGGCGTGCACTATGCCAAACGTCTCCACGATACTCGTAGCGCCAAGGCCTCCCGAGACCAGGAAGTGTGGAGTGTGCAGTAAGAAGGTGCAGAAAAAAAATAAAAACTAAAAAAAAGTCGTGCTCAAGGCATCACATGCCCGAGAGCGATAAGTATATAGTTCTGTTGTCGGTGAATTGTGCGTAGCTGAGTGTTTTTCTGGTGTCAATATATTGTTTCCCGTGTCAGTGGTGGATATAATGACGCTTAATACTGTCGTGTGTTGCGCTTTCGTGAACATGTGACTGTGTGAACTGTTCTCCCTGTGAACTCGAAAGTGATGTCACAACATGCGACTTTGTATCGTTCACATGTTTCTGTGGCCGATAGAAATGGCTCTCGGAAGGGATGTTCTTAACACTGAGCAGTCTTAAAAGTGCATCCACATAAGAAGCCAAAGTGAGAGGAGATGCGGGCTGTTGGAATTGGTGTTTTTTTTTTTTCGAATTTCTGTTCAAACTAAGCTGCGGGTGAGGTTAGCCCGGCTCAAATAAGTACGCCCATTGCGCATAGTTAGCGACCATATTGATTAAAATAGAGAGAAAGGGGTGGGGGACTTGCAGTCCTTGCATGTTGGGGCAGTGGTATAACAATCACTAATGCGTAATCGAATCAGGCAAAGCGCTCGAGTATTAGTGAATGTACCAGCATGCTTCAAAGTCGGACACACGTGACTAGACGTGACTAGATGTGCTGATTACATCTCTGCCCGGAGTCGTTACGATCGAATGCTGTTGCAATGTCCGTGTGCCGTGCGTAATACGTATAAGTGTTGTTTCATGCCAGCTAATGAGCTAATGCCGACCGGGAGGAAGATATTTGGTGGAGTTACTATCTCTGCTTTGCATATGCATCTCAAGCTCTTCACCCCCGCGCTGGACCAAGTACGGCGCTAGTCTCGTACTTTTCATTGTGCTGGTGCCAGACTTCCTCCTCCAGTTGCACCTCCCACCTCTCGTTGTAGCCGCCCAGTGTATGAGCATGTGCGCAGCATGTAAAGTGACGCGTTGCGCCGAGGCACAGTATGAAACTGAAAATCCCGAAGCAGTCGGGTGGTACAGTTTACGCGTTTACATAACACAGCGCCATATAGTTAAAATTATTTATTGAGTGCGGAACACTTTAGGGGCCCGGGCTGTCGTATTCAGTCGTCGCTTGGCGCGAAACCACTACAAAAATTGAAGCTAAAAAGAGGAAGCGAGCGAGAAATAGAAGGAAAAAAAGAAACAACAAAAAAGAGAACGAAATGGATAGAGAGAAGCAGAAATAAGTAGAATTAAAAAGAAAACTGGAGGAAAAGAAGGAGAGGAGGAAAGAAAGAAGGCTGCCAAAGTGCGCAATTCCTTGAGGCTCGGCACCATTAGTACGAAGCTGCCTTAATTTTTGTTTTCCCTTTATGTCAGCTATACTTTCACGCCTTATGCAGGAGCCGTACATACGTTTCAGACGCTCCTCCTCATCGAAGCGTGGTCCTGGCTGGGAAACCGCGCATTGTTGGGGACTGGAAACTTTGTTCTACTTCGACTTCCCCAACTGAGCACGTTCAGGGAAAGGTATTGCTGGAAAGTTTCTTGCTGAAATTCAAAAAGAGCGCAATAGAATATAGGTCTCTCTTGAACCATGCACTGGGCGTTGTTCGCGCATTTTATGGGTACGACATGTAGGACAGGCAAGGGGCTTACCCTTTGGTTCAGCGTAACTAGGGCTGCTTGATTAGAGTAGTTGGTTTGCATCGGGATCATTGTAGCGGGAAATTATTTTTACGTTGCGCGTGTTCGTTTGCGCGACGTTGATGATTGTCGCTCTGTCGCAGCGCGACTGGGTGGTTGCAAGAGAATATGGTGGAACTGGGAGGAGGAGGATGAAATGAAACAAACGGAAACTTCAGTGTTTGGATGGAGACTTAAGATGCAGGCTTACGTATAAATCACTGGTACGACGAGGGCCTGGTGACTGGCTGGGTCCGTCAGTGCGGGGGCACATCGAAAAAGTCGCTGCGGTGTGGGTTCACAAGTTCACTCTCTGTATTTGTTTAGAGAGGTTCTATGGGCATTGATTCATACAAGCAACAGCTCTCTCACTTGTTGCTTTCAACCTATTGTGGGCAGTAGCATGCTACAGCTGTCCCTTGTAACCATTACGACCACGGGATGAACAGTTCAGCGGTTGGAGAACAAGAAGCAGTTTGTAGGAAGCAGTACGTTGCACTTTTAGGCAGGGAACGTGGAAGCCCTCGTCATCCTACTCACAATTTGGGCTCCTACGCCTTGCAAGGTGATAAAAGAAAAAGAAATACGTGTCGTGTATTGTTTTAGGTTCCGTGCGTCACCCGGGACTGAAGATTCCTTCCCACGCGTCGCAAACGGCGTGAAGCAGTTCCTAGAGCTACCGGGTGCGCCGGCGTTCCTCTCCCCGTAGAACAGCTGATTTCCCGGAACCCGGCGGGGGCTTCTGTAATGGCGTCTGACGCGTCGAAGACGCTCAGGCTTAGCCGCTGCCGGTCCGATTACTTCCCGATCCCCGAGCATAAGTTGACGCGCAGCGTCCGCTCCCTTCGAGTCCCCCAAAACCCTGCGTAGCTCACCGCAGTCCACGTGTACCGTCGTCGTCGTTTCTGGTTCAGTGTTGCGTGTTGTTGTGTCCTCGCACGTCTCTTTTCCTATGATAGCGAGTCAGCCGCGCTGACAGGGGTACAAAGCACACCTCAGAACTAAGTTCGAGCTGATTTCTAACGCGTTGACTAATAACCAAGTTCCTATAGGATCCGAAGTGTGAAACTTCGCGCTGAGTGCCACTATACCGTACTACTCTTATATACACACTATATACTCGATAAGACGACTATAGATGCAAAGTCTCTGCGGAGCTCTGTCATATGTTCCTATCGAAAGAGCTCGCGTGTGTGTTGAAGCTGCAGCTGAATAACTCTTATATTTATGCGCCTGACGAAGTCGGCGCGACAGATTTTTGTGTATCGCACGAGTCGCCATACTTGCCGCGACCTGTCGCAGTGGGCACGTTAATTTAGAGTCTCACTAAGTCTACCCCGCTCGTCTCCTGGTGTCACAAACCTTTCAAGTGTTCAAGTCATGGTTTGCTAAAACAGTTATTTGTTTCAAATATGCTCCACAAGAGCTTACCAAATGGTGCGAACTACAATTTGAAGGTGATTCTCTCCTTTTCTTGATCTGCGTCTATGTTTGTCAATATGGTGGTCTTTTTATTTATTGTTATTATTGTTTAAGGAGTAATAAAAGTGCCATTTATTCTAGCCAGAAGCATATCTGTCTTTATTCTGCATGCTGTGTGTCGAGACATGCGATGCTAGTCTCGATCGGAAGGTCGAGAAAGCACATTCTGTCACGTGAAAAGTGGCGGGCAAAGGCTTTTTGACCCACAGACGGTTTTGTTTAGCACAACAGACATTTGCCGGATGGGGCAGGGTGGGGGGGGGGTACTGACAGAGATGACTTAAAGATACCTGAAAAAGACTTTGAAGAAGCCCTTTGTAAGCTAGTTCTTTCTTTTTTTTCTTTGTACTAACATATGGTTCCTGGGATGCGATGCTTGTCGAGTGTAACAAAAGCTCCCGCGGCAATGCCTGCTCCGGCTATTCTTCGCCCTGATGGTCGGCCGAAAGCCGCCGCCTCGGCATGCGTGTTCAACCCGTCCCTGCGGCTCCAGAAGGAGCGCCGCCGCCGTCTTGCCTGTGGCGTTCCATTCGTCGGCCACCCAAAATTGTGTGGCCACCGGTTCGCCTAAACGGGCTACCGAAATAAATGGTTGTAATTGAGGAGGTCGTTACGGCGGCTGGTGACAATAAAGCGGCTTTTTGATGTTTCCACCACTCAACAATCGGTCCCGAAAGAGGCGAGTGTTGACAACGGGCTGGGACGCTATGCGTGAGAGAGCAGGCTTGCGTGCTGGTACATGTTGTGGAGACAAACAGGTGGCAGTGACCTTGAGGCGCCGGAATAGGTTAAAGTGGCGGTGGTGCTGACCGCCCAGGCGGCCCCTTTGGCCTTGGGTGTGCCTCGCGTACGCTGCCTTTCGGTGAAGCTGTGCTTGTTGGTTATAAACCCTAAACTGCCCGACAAAGAAACTAGTGATGATCCGATGTGGTTGCACTTATGGACATATTTTGACAATCCGGAAATGTATGCGCATGCGTTACGAAAATTATACATTAAGTAGAAATCGACTAGTGGTGGTTCGCGTTAGAACAACATCTAAGTGACTGAAAACATTATGCTTATGAAGGTTTGTCATAAAGGAACAAAATGGTTGACTGGCTTATTTTAAATGCGAACCATATCTTTGTATTTCTTCTTCGGTGACTTTGAGCGTATCTATCTATCTATCTATCTATCTATCTATCTATCTATCTATCTATCTATCTATCTATCTATCTATCTATCTATCTATCTATCTATCTATCTATCTATCTATCTATCTATCTATCTATCTATCTATCTATCTATCTATCTAGCTGTTTACGTTTGGGTGCTCTCGAGGTAACCCCTTTAACTTGGCGCGAACCAAAATTAGCATGGGAGGTTAGGAGGGCTCGACCAATATGACGCGCTGGTCAAGACATGAATAACGTCACAATCCCGCCGCATACGTCGTCAAACACTTCCCGCCACACTGGCACATACCCATGGGCAGGTATGTGCCACTGGTATGCGGGTATGTGCCGCAGGTGATCGACACTTAGTATCTACCCAGGAACGACGAGAACACACATGTGCAATTTTAATGCGGGAGCGTTAAGAAATACCTGACATCGGTAGCGTCAACCCGACGATTGCAAAGAATAAATGTCAGTTTCCCAGCTGGAATCGAACCCAAGCATACTGCGGGGCCGTGAAGCATTTTACCACTGAGCTACGCCATGTCTCGGAACTACTTTTCAAATAGACGGTAATCATCGTGAAACGTCAATAGTGGTTGCAGTACTGCCTACCCAATTTTATAAACAGTACATATGTAATCCAATGATACAGCCATCACGTCGGGTTAACGTCAGTTGTGGTTAGTTGGCTTGTGTTGAAGTTGATTTATATAGCAGCGTCCAGGGCCAGCATCCCTGCGAGCATCAGGTTCTGTTGTTTCTAATACGCATGTTCCAGTTGGCATCGTTGTGCAAGTGCAAACAACTGGTTGTATAAACACCTGGAACTATTCAACATATGTGTAGTTGCATGCAACATTTGTACATATATTTAGCGTCATTTCATGACGTGTCACTAAATGAAAAAAAAATGCAACACAGTCACCTTTCCTCCGCTTGCTTCGCATAACGTCGATTCCTAGGTGCATAGGATCAGCCGAATTTTTTTATTTTTATTTTTTTGCTTACTACTCACAACCATAGAGCAAAACAGACCAGTTATATAGTAATGACAGGGCAAATTGTCAAATGGAAAATAAGATTGCTCGGAAAGATAATCATCCGTAGGCGCTAATTCGAACCCGCGTATCCAGGATACCGAGGACTAATCTTGCGCGTTGAGCCACACCTGGAGCCTTCATTGCGGCGATGGTGTATTTTCTGGCGTATCCTCTAAAGCGACACTCCTTACGCAAACGACTCAAACCAACGTGAGCGTCTTAGTTAGCGTCAATCATTTTAGGACTCGTTGTTCCGGATGTTGTAGGCCCGTGTGCTCAGATTTGGGTGCACGTTAAAGAACCCCAGGTGGTCTAAATTTCCGGAGCCCTCCACTACGGCGTCTCTCATAATCATAGAGTGGTTTTGGGACGTTAAACCCCACATATCAATCAATCAATCGTTGTTCCGGAGAACAAGGAAAGCTTCTAATGTGACTTCACCATCTGCCTCGCCTCTTTCTGCACGACCAGAAAAGGGAAGGAATTTCACAGGCTGGAAGCCGTGTAAAATCGCTCCTCGTGCGTTAACAGGCCATGGGGAGGAGAGAGAGAGAGATAAATATGCAAGGAAAGGCAGGGAGGTTAACCAGACGCACATCCGGTTTGCTACCCTGCACTGGGGAGGGGATAAAGGGGAGAAAAGAGGTTCTCCCCTTTATCCCCATGGGGAGGAATTTTCCTTCGCACTAGGCGCATCAATTAGGCAAGACTTGTCTCCACTCGAGCGATGCCGTCTTTACGCGGTGTGTTCCGTTATCCGGAGCAGTCGCCTTCGGGTCGCCATTGTCGTTTCTAGGGCTGAGGCGCTCACATAGCCGACAGCGTGCCAGTGCCCAGCCCGGTCGCTCTTTTGGGCATGATCCGCTTTGCTGCATGGCCGCACGAGCAGGGCGGCGCCTGTGCTCCAATATCCCACTCACATCCCACTGCGCAGGATCTCTCCTCCCCACCAGGTTTCGCCGGCGGCGAAAGGTTCGTCGCAAGGAATGAAAATAGAAGGAAAAATGAGAAGCGGGAAAAGAAATAAATTTTGAAAGCGAGGAGACCAGCCACGCCGGTGAACGAATGAAGGCAGGGGAAAATAGTGAGGGAAATGATCGCGCTTCCGACTTCCCTTTTTTTTCAAACCCCCTCTTTCCTTTCTTTCATTCAGTTTATAACTTATCCCCGAGTTTGCGGCCTCTACTCTTTCTGTCTCGCCTGCTGGCTGTTTCTTTATCTTTATCGCAGCATTTTTCTTCCTTCGCTACCATCAGAACCCACTTTCCCGAACCAGAAAAATTGAATTTTGCGTTTTCCTGTTTTTTTTTTCGCAGCGATGTCACCGGGGTAGCGAGCTTCACTCGAAAGAATTAACCAACCGGCAAGGGAGACTCGCACCCCTGAAAAAAAGAAGTGCGAAGGTAAAAAAAAAGTACATCCGTCGTCAGGGCTAACAAAGTACTTGTATTACTAGGCGCAGAAAGGGGAAGTGGAATATTAAAAAGAAAAAGAGAGAGAGAAATCATTATTCAATGTTACTGTACGCAGATGAAAGAATTATGTATAACTGAAAAAAAGAAAAAAAAGCTATAACAAACAGCAAAAAAAGAAAAAGAAATTACGAGCTCCGCGGGGCTCTAACGAGAATTATCCGGCACGTGCTTGAATAGTGCATACTGACACATCTCTCTCTCTCTCTCTCTCTCTCTCTCTCTCTCTCTCTATATATATATATATATATATATATATATATATATATATATATATATATATATATATATATATATATCATTGATATGTGGGGTTTAACGTCCCAAAACCACCATATGATTATGAGAGACGCCGTAGTGGAGGGCTCCGGAAATTTCGACCTCCAGGGGTTCTTTAACGTGCACCCAAATCTGAACACACACACACACACACACACACACACACACACACACACACACACGCACACACACACACATATATATATATATATATATATATATATATATATATATATATCCTTTCACCTTTTCATCATCATATTATTATTAATAATATTATTATTATTTATAAATTTCCGTCCAGTGCACCGAATCATTGAGTTAAAATAGAAAAAAAGTGGTGGCTTGGAAACCAGGCTTACATCGACAAAGGCAGCGAATCCAAAGAGCAATTATATGAGAAATTTCTTTCAGAATAGTATTCGTTGTGCGCTTATTCAATTCATTTGAAGTGTGTTACTTTTCATATGTATGTTGTGTACGTATCTTTACGTGTTAAACGAAAGCGTGTTGCGTCATTTGTATGTGCGCGGATAGCGTAGTTCTGCTGACACCGGTTTCGGGACAGATTGCGAAGCGCGCGTATATTTATACGCTGTTCGCTGGAGAAAAACAAAGTGTTGAGCGAACGAAACTAACAAATAAGAGTTGCAAGGTGAAATATTTTAATCACAGGGCATCAGTTGTAAAACTTTAGAACCAGACTTAAGTGTTGTCTTTTTCTGTTGTTCTAATGCAGAAACTATATATGGTAATAATTTAAATACGTCCATTTTCAAGTATATAGCCCCGCCGCGGTGGTCTAGTGGCTAAGGTACTCGGCTGCTGACCCACAGGTCGCGGGTTCGATTCCCGGCTGCGGCGGCTGCATTTTCGATGGAGGCGGAAATGTTGTAGGCCCGTGTGCTCAGATTTGGGCGCACGTTAAAGAACCCCAGGTGGTCAAAATTTCCGGAGCCCTCCACTACGGCGTCTCTCATAATCAAATGGTGGTTTTGGGACGTTAAACCCCACAAATCAATCAATCATTTTTAAGTATATAGGTTCGAGCAGGAATTGGAAAAGTTGACACAGGTTGTACACCATGTTCATGTGTTCTGGTGTGTTACGAAGTGTGTACATTTTCAAATGACCATGGTAGCATCCAACGCGCGTTTTTGTTCACCATGTTCGTGGCCCTCCTCAAATCTTCCTGAAGGGAGCGCTTTCTCTATGGTCCCTAAAATATACTGGCTAGTCTGCCATCTCCGCCGCGGCCGCCCGCTGATGCATGCGGTGGTGGCGCTCCCGTCGTTCACGCTTACAGCCGGGCTGGCGGATAGGTTTACAACAGCGCTCTCGTGTTTGCTTTCCTCGTCGTCAGGTCGAGTGTCTGCGGTATTTTATTTTATGGCAGAAGGTGAAAATTCGTTCACACGTAAGTAAGGAATACCTTAGCGCATGTTGCAGAATAGCACGAAGTGTCACGCAAGTTTCCCAGTGGTGACCATCATCTCTCAGTGCATTCCTCTGCTTATCACTTCACGAGGCATAATTAATGGCACTGAAATCTTTATTGGTTCCATTACAGGTGTTTTTGCATCTTCCCAAATTTAGCAGCTCATTCTTTGCCGCTGTACATATATATATATATATATACCGGTGTGGAGTGGCTTATACCTAGAGGAATGAGAATGACGCTGACAATGATAGGCCTCAACTCCATGAAACAAAATCATGAAATTGCAGGGACAAACTCAAGTTTATGTGTGACATTCACTTCCCCAGCTTCCTTTTTATATATGTTAGGGGGTGGGCATGCTACTCTGGTTTTTAACCTGTAAAGACGACGGCCCCCATGCCCCCCCCCCCCCCCTGTTTCTTTCGCTGTTCAGTGATTTGGTGAAGAAACGGAATCTAAGTAAAATGTAGGACTTCATGGGGCTTTTTGTGATGCAAATTGAATGTTATTCACATCCAAGGTGAGGCGAATCTGTTTTTTTTTCAAGAAAAAGCTGAAATCAAGAATACTTTTTTCATGCAGCTTACTAACGCTTAAATAAGTAGTGAAACTATTTTCGAGTTTTGCAATAGCTGCTTTGAGGGGTCTGGAGGGGTGTGTGAGGTCCCTGTCATCAAAATGCGTTGTGAACAGTGAAGCCTGATCAGTCCCCGTAGCTGTGCTTCTGTCTAGCGTGAGACATATGTTGCGGAAGTCTCCAACCACGTCTTTTTAGTGTCTTACGCACTACATATCAAGCAATATAGTAAGTGAGCATATCGTGGCTTTTTTTTTTGCCACATATGCACTGTGGCCGGGGCGTGACGCTAGTGCAGTCTCCGCGCCACTAAAATCTCCTACATTGATTAGACTGTCAACGACGTCAGTTGTGGCAGGCATGGGTGGCCATTGCCATACAAAAGAGAGCTTATTACCTGCGGCGAACAGTTTCCCGTCTTTGGTGGTCTTGCAAAGTTGTAAAATGCAGGGGCATTTATTGTCACCAAAAACTGAGCCGCAGTGGGGTGATTATTTGTGCCGGAAGACTGCCGAACAATTCCAAATGTATTTCCCAGCTTGTCCTGGCTTAAATTTGAAGTTATCAAATATCTGAAACCGGCAAACCTGACGAATTCGAGCAGTTGCACCGTGCTCTCAATTATGACATGGAGCCCTTCTGCTGCACTCGATGAAAGGAAACCACCAATTGTGTTCGTGGCATGTGTCTCCCATTCTTTTAAATAGTTTAAAAGTTCTTTTAGAAACGCATGGATTGGTGAATTTGGGTATAGAGCTTTTTTGTGTTGGAGGTCGTTATTTTAATTAATCTATTCATATTTTTAATAAAGTTTTGAGTTGGCTCCACGGGGCCACAATCTTTCTCTACCTTGTCGGAATACAAAAATAACCCCCTAAATCATCTCATCAGTGAAGAGTTGAAAAGCTGCAGCCACCCTTAACTTCTCGAAGGCGTTCGGATAGATAAGAGCAATCGTGATGCTTGGCATCACCTTTAGCGTCACACTTTGGCTGTCATTTTTCCGTGCTTCTTTTACGAATCCAACATAACCCTTTGGGGTATTAAACCCCTTGGTAACAAAATCATTCATTACGTTGTTTAAAAGGTGTGGGAAATCGGAAAAAAAGAACAAATGATGCGCCAGGATGACGGGTGAGGAGAATTATACTGGTTCCTACTGGCGGTTCTTGAATGCGACAATGTGAATAATGAGCGGACCTGAGATAACTTCAATGGGGGATGTAAAAAACAGTGCAATGCAATGTTTTATTGGTCAATAATATCATGGCATTATGTCCGAAAAGCACGATATGATTATGAGTGAGGCCTTAGTGGAAGGCTTGGCAAATTTAGACCATGCGGTGTTCTTTAACTTGCACTGACGTCGGACATATATACACGGGCCTTTACCACTTCGCCTCCATCGGCCGGAATCGAACCCGCGACCTTCGGGTCAGGAGCCGAGCACCGTAGCCACTGTTCTTGACAGTGGCGTAGCCAAGCAGACGGTCACACCCCCCCCCCCCCCCCGTAATTTTCCTCGCAAACCCCCACCGCCACTTACCCACCTTTCTTCTTTCATCGCTTCGCGCTGACGAAACTAAATGGTGCCACTAATACGAATATTTCCTGGGCGCTTTTACAGTGAATAATGTCTGCGTACGGAAAAACATGTCACGGTGTTTGTCAAGGCTTTGACACTGTGCGATTTTGGGCGGGAATCTCGGCCGCGGGGGTTTGTCAGTAGGCTCGGCGACGGGATATATGCTGCAGCGGTGGTAATACAGTGTACCCGCCGTAACAGATCTCGCCGGAGCCGATCACGATAATGTTCACTAGGCAGAGGTTCGTTTCAATGGTAAAAGCCATACACAGTTCCATGGTCTGATAGGCCACTTTCAAGCATATTACATTGTGACTTTTCAAACATGTCCTAAGATATACTCAAGCCAGAGACTAACATTTCTGTGGATTCTTCACACGTTCTGCTAACACACACACGCGCGCGCGTGCGCGAACACCCGCCCATTTCCGCACACATATGCTCGTACGCACGCACACACACTCAATTGCCAGCGCCACAGAAGGCTCATCCAGCGAACTTCGGTTTATTATAGACGATAGTCTTTCTTGGGGACCTTCGACGCAAAAATTTTGGTCTGTCTTTCTGTACATTTGTATGTTTGTCAACTCCTAATGGCATCGGGTACTTGAAATAGCCGACCCCATCCGCAGCGCCCACCTAATGTTGCTCAAGCTTTAGCGTTCATACTTGTGCAATTGCCAATTAAAAAGTAATTATTGTGCACGTCTGGGGCACCATAACAACAGATATATATTATGCATGTGCGTTTTAACTAGAAAAGGCATACATAAGTAATTTTAAGGACCGTAGCGCTTATCACGCTGCCCCGACCATGCAACGCTTGCACGAAAACGCGAGTGTTTCCAACGCTTTGCTAAGACGAGACGGTGGTGGCACCTACCCGTCGCCTTGCGTTCTACACCTTATCACCTATGAGACGGGCGCGCACACGCGTCTCAGAGCCACGTGCTTCGTTTTCTAAGAGAACTGCCAGATGGCGCTCATGTCTCACGTGTGACGTGACTTGATGCGTTCATTCGCCTCCGCTGTACGCTCGAGGCACTCTAACGCAGCGCCTCCAGAATACCATTCACCGATTTTTTTGCGCAGAACATAAAATAAATGTTTTGTTCACTCTCTCCACACGTAAGACTATCGTCTTTCGACGACATTTGCAGATCGATATGCAGATACGGGGCAATTTTTATCTATATTTACTGATATTTATATTTATTTGTATTTGTATTGTATGCGGGTGTAATATAGTGATACATATTAAAGACGATATATAGTCTTTTTTGGTAGTTCGAGGGAAAAATTTTGGTCTGTCGGTACATTTGTGTGTTTGTCCGCCGTAACGATGCACCAAACAGCACCAAACCACACCTCAAACGGCGAACCACATCCACAGTGCTCACTGATATCGTTCAAGTTTCAGCGTTCATACTTGTGCGAGTCTCATTTAAAAAGCAATTGTTGCGCATATCTTAGGCGCCATAAGAATACGTTGATGTTTTGTATGTGTGTCTTTACACTAGAGAAGGCATACACAAGTAATTCTAAGGACCATAGCGTTTATCACACTGCGATGACACTGCAACACGATGCTCAAAAAGGCAAGTGTTTCCAGCACTTTGCTAAGACGACGCGGTGGTGGCACTTGCCCGTGGCTTTGCGTTCTACACCTTATCGCCTTCGAGACAGGCGCGCACGCCTTCCTTTGTTTTCGAAGATAACTGCCAGGTGGCGCTCGTGTCTGACGTGCCTCGATGCGCTCGTTCGCCTTCGCTGCACGGATCGAGATTCTCTAATGCAGTGCCTCCAAAATACAATTCACCGATTTTATCGCGCAGAGTCTCAAATAAACGTTTTGTTCACTCTCTCTTGACCAAGACTATCGCCTTTCGGCGACATTTGCAGTGAAACATGCAGATACGGGGCCATTCTTTTTTTACTATACCCAACTGTTAAAGGGACTCCGAAGTGTTGTCTAGTGAGAAGGTGCAACACAGGCAAACGCGCAGGCCAATCACAACCTCAGAAAGGCCTACTCAAATACCGATCTTATAACTTAGGCTGATTAATAAAAAAATCAGAGCATATCCACGGAGTGAATGATGATGAGTGGAGCGAAGCGTCTGTCCGTCCTTCTGTCTGTCTATCTAGTGAACACACCAAGTCCCGCCATCTCGCATCTTTTCAACATATATTTGCATACAAGTACCTCCACCCAGTGGACATTCCAAGGACTAAACGAGAGGTGGCTACCTACTACTACTACTACTACTACTACTACTACTACTACTACTACTACTACTACTACCACTACTACTACTACATACATTGAGGACCCACGACTTAAGTAGCTTCGCGCCTAAATGATGATGGTCATAAACCTAAAGCCGCAAAATGAGAAATGTAGCATGGGCAGTTGTGGTGATAACGAGTTTTATTGTTCAGCAGCGTGGCAAACAGCACAAGAATAAAGAACATAACGCTGAAAAATAAGCGACGAATCAAAACTATTTATATTCATTCGCTTCTTCTGTTCGTCCCTTTACATTGGCATGACTGGAAGGGCACACTAAGGGATTTCTGCAACTATAACATAACGCATAGGAAATACACAAAATGGAGAAACATGGGTGGGCGTGGACACTTTATCATGCAAGATTAAAAAGAATATATATCGTAATCATAATTTTTTAGAAGAAATGAAATAAATTCTGTGCAAGCGATGTTTCACACAGGAAACAGACGTCACATAGCAGAATACTGTTGATTATTTTTTTTTCAATTGACAAGAAGATTATCCTGTGCATTACATGTCATATATGCCACATATGTTATCCAAAATTCACGAGAATAGTTACATGCAAACTTGGGTTGTTGCCTTGCCGTTCACACCTTTCGTATCCGTGAACGACGTCTGCAAGTGAAAGGTGCCACCGAAAAGCAAGGAGTAGGCCACGGGAGAAAACGGAGTCACTCTGCCACGGCGTGGAAGTGATTTTCAGCAATAAATCTCGATCAGTTGAACTTGCGCCTTTACAGCTGGACGAAAGTAGCGCATAATGATTTCACCAAAATCGTCTTTTTTACTACCCAGCGCGGTGTTCCAGTGGTTATGGTGCTCCATTGCTGACTTGCACGTCACGGGATCGAATCCCTGTCGTAAGTATTTTTGATGTATAGGTGAAAATACACGAGGTCGGTACGCTTTGATGTAGGTGCATGTTAAAGGCCCAGTCAACAGGCTCCGACTTTTTTTTTACACCCCCTAAACAAGCTCGGTAATTCGTAGAATAGACGACAGCGATCACGTTTTCTGACTATTAAAGAGCTGCGCGCCGCATGTAGGAAGGAAAAATATAGGGGAGACCATGACGTCATATTCGTGAAGCCGCCGCATCGCAAACACCCGCACTACCTCCCAGCGGAAAAGCAGATAAACATTGCGCAATTTGGCGGCTGAGTGCTAAGTGTTCTCTGCCGGCAGCGAGTCAATGCACGAGTGCTGCTTCTTTTGCGTGTTTTAGAAAAGCTGTGCGATGGCCAGCTGTAGTGTATACTCGGTGCGAATCCCGTGCACCGCCGGATGTACCTGGGGACACTTTTCACGCATGTTCGCTTCACTGTTGATCAATAATGCATGGTATTTGCTTGCAGAGCTCCCAGCTATACGCTACGTTGGTTCTTACTCATTGCATCAACTCTAGAACACACGCGAACTTTTGTTTTTAGTGTTGTAGGCGTCGGGTCGCGTTTTTAGAAGTTGTGTCGTTCATACGGAATGACAATAAACTTTTCTTGTTATCGGACTAAGTGTGAATGTATTGTATGATGTTCGCTCGCTGCGTTTTAGTTGTGTGCACGCGCCCTGAAATTACACACTTTACACGATCGCATGTACAATACAGTGGTGCCTTCTTACCGACGTGAAGTACGTCAAGTACTAGGCTGGCGTTGCACGGAATAGCTGCGAAGCAAGCTTTCAAAATCGTGCATTGCCACACTGACACTATATACGAGCAAAGAACTGCCAATCGGCCCGAAGACCGGGAACTCTGGCTAAGAGAGACAAAAAGAAATCTCTTATGGCAAGTAGAACGCATAAGTCACTGCCGGGTGAGTTCGCAGGGGCTGATGCAGGGGCTGAATGATTTTGATTACGACACGTGCCGGTGCTTTCTGTGCTGTTGCACAAAAATTCTTCACGAAGTATTTCAGCACGCCGCGCTCGGGCCTGCCACGCACGAACAGTTTTGGAAATGTGTGCTCGCAACATTTTACCTCATGCAAACCATACAATATACGTTAAGTTTACGCCGGGGCTATAAGTACGCGAAGCAGCGAACCAGCTGTGAGAGCCCGCCGCGGAGCGTCTGCTGTTTTGTTTGCCCCATACCGGTTTGCCCCATACAAGGACTACGCCATCTACGCTTAATAGATAAGAACCATTAACGATGTGCGTGCCGTCGATCGGCCGGGTCGTCGCAATTGTGCGTTTTGAAGACCACGCAGTCCATTCACTGGTGCGACGAAAGGCCGTTGCTCCAAATGACCACTGTACCGATCGTTTACTGTATATTTACTGCTAGCTCTTACTTTACTTTTGGTTACTCTCTTCACAAGCATATGCACACGGAGAGGGGGAGGCGAGTCTCATGATATTTATATACATGTACACAGCCTACCCAAACTACCCCCGATAATCACGTCACAAAAGAAAGCTGATGCATGTCCCCCCCCCCCTTCCGTCGGGTCGATGTGAACTCCCTCCGCCGAAAAAAATTTCTGGCTACGCCCTTACTGTTACACCTAGACTGGCGTGTTTTATCGGTGCAAGACGTTTTAGTGTGCCCAAGGAACAGAATAAACGAAAACGTGCAGTTAATGCGAGAGCGCAAAATGAACGGCAAGGCGCAATGCTCCACCGATTCCTCCTCCGCGGCCTGCGCGGCACTTACAAAGCACGTGCTGCGATAGATCGCAGTGCCCCCTGCGCATGCACGAGTGGCGCGGACACGTTCTTGCATGAGGGGGCTGTTAGGACCGGCGCCAGGTCTGACAATGGATCGGCGTTCCTTTTGATGTTCCTTTTGAGTCGCCAAACGGGGGGGCGGCCGGTGTCCGCCATGTATTGTTCCCACCTGGCCGGAGGGTGCGGCGTCCTGCCGCCGCGGCGCCGTGAGCAGTTCGGGAGACCACCGGTGCAGCTTCTTCTTTGGAAGATGACGGCGGCGGCGGCGGCCGGGAATCGTCCCGCTAATTGAACGAGTCGTTCGGCACCCTTGGAAGCTTGTTTACGGCGGCCCTTTCGATGGATGCAGTCATCAACTCCAGACCCCTCGCCCAGCGACACACCTTGACGGGGGGGGAGCCGCGTTCGTGCCACATGGCCGTGCGGTGACCACGCTTCAGTTTTGAACGTTCGCGTGGACCGTGCGTGCTCGTCACCCTCGCGGGTAATGTGTGGTCCGTGATTGGACGGTGCCATCTGTACGCGGTCCCCGATCTAGGGATCTGGGGAGGACAGACCCTTTATAATGAGCCCCCACGGCTCATTCGGCGCTTTTTCGAGTGGAGAACTCGCCATGTACGAAGAACGCCACTATATATCTAAACTTTCTTATTGACCTCTCTCTAATGTAAATAAACGTCTGTTCTCTGTTTTCCCATATAAGCATTGCTTCTCGCTATAAGGGACGAGTCCGATGGGAGCCAGCTACCAACGACGAGACCCACAGGACCCAGACCACAACAACTGGATGGCAGCGGTGGGATCGAGCTCATCGACCAGGAGGCAATGCTGAGACCTGCTGTCTGGAGGACCTAGAGTCGGACAAAACTGCTTCGTGGCATCTCTGACAACACGGGAAGGAACGCGTCCGAATTCATGACTGCATAGGGTGAGTGCACTGCTTTTCTTTGCTGAGATATCACCAGGCTTTGCGTGGGATTGTAAACAAAGCAGTGATTTGGTAACGGTTGACGGAAGTATTGATAGTACGTCAAAGTTTGCTGAGATATCACCAGGCTTTGCGTGGGATTGTAAACAAAGCAGTGATTTGGTAACGGTTGACGGAAGTATTGATAGTACGTCAAAGTTGTTTAGTTAAAAGAGTTAGCAGCACCAAGGACCGCCATGAATTTGAAGGGACTAAAAAAGCCAGAGTTGTTAGAGTTGGCCCGAGAGCTGGGCCAGGTAATTGCCGAGACGAAAAGAAAGCAGGAGATCATTGACGCCATCGAGAAGATCGGGGCAGATGACGATGAGCTGAGCGAATGCTTGGAGGCTATTACGCAAAGGAAAGAGGAGCAGAGGCTCCGTGAGGAAAAAGAGGAGCAGAGGCTCCGGGAGGAAAAAGAGGAACAGAGACGTCGTGAGGAGAAAGAGGAAAGAGAACGTATCGATCGTATGGAAATGAAACGCCTAGAAATTGAACTAGCAAAGGCTCAATCAATGAACGGAGCTAGCGCAGTGGCACGAGAAAGAGAGCGCCGAATGACAGATTTGATGCCATCCTACGCGGTAGGAGGGGACATGGGTCTTTTTCTGGTGCACTTTGAGCGCACGTGCGAGAGGGAAAATTTTGCTAAAAACACGTGGCCCCAGCGCTTGCTTACGCTGCTGCCGTGTGAAGTAGCTGACATTATAGCCCGTATGGGTAAAGAAGACGCAGACGACTATGACAGAGTCAAAGCGAGTCTGCTCAAAAAGTACAGACTGTCAGCGGAGGCGTTCAGGCGAAAATTTCGTGAGATCGAGAAAGCCAAAGACGAGTCATACCCAGAGTTTGCGTACACCTTAAAGGTAAATCTGGAGGAATGGCTTAGAGAGGAGGGTGCGCTTGGCGACGCGGAAAAGACTCTGCAGTGTTTTGCGTTGGAACAATTCTTTCGGCGTCTACCTGAAAACATTAGGTACTGGGTTCAGGATAGACAAGGAGTAGATACTATCACGAGAGCGGCAGAGCTCGCAGAGGAGTACGTAAATCGCCGTGCCCTCGAAGGCAAGGATGTCCCTAGGAGGGAGATTAGTAAATATCGGGCCGACAAGCCTCCGCGATGGACAAAGTCGGGTCGGTATATGCCGAAGGAGGGTTTAGACTCCAAAGGAAGCGGTGATGAGAAAAACAAGAGAAAGGAAGAAGCACCCGAGAAAAGGGCGGAAGGGCAACAGAAAAAGGCGTTCGAGGCCAAGAAGCCGATAGTTTGCTATAACTGCCAACAGACGGGGCATATTTCTTTGGGTTGTAAGAACCCGAAAGTTGTGTTAATGTCACTCTGTAGTAATGACGAAAACATGAAATTGCTAGAACCATACATCCGAGACCTAGTCGTGAATGGCCAACCGTGCCGCGTGCTCCGCGATTCGGCCGCCACTATGGATGTAGTGCACCCGTCCTATGTCGAGGAGAGTCAGTTTACAGGAGAATGCGCGTGGATAAGACAAGCAGTAGAGACAAACAGTGCCTGTCTCCCAGTAGCAAGAGTCCGCATCGAAGGCCCTTTCGGTGTTCTAGACACTGAAGCTGCCGTTTCGGCACATCTCCCAGTGCAATACCCGTATTTGTTCTCAAATAAATCAGAGTACTTGCTGCGACAAAAAGGAATTGGGTTCAGTGAGGGTATCGTACAGGCCTTAACTCGATCCAAAGCAAGGGAGCTCGCCGCTCAGACAGTTTGTAAAGATCCGGTGGCAGACGAAACAGCTTCAGCGGCAGAGCCTTCTTTACCTGGCACGAAACTGGACCGCCCTATAATGGAGCCTCAAAACACAATATCTAAAGAAAGATGTAAGAAACCGGATGAATCCGAGGCATCTCGAGAAGTAGAATGCACTATAAAGCTGTTAAATGTAAGTCCTACAGAACTGATAGTGGAACAGGAAAATGACTCCACTCTCCGTAACTTAACGCCAGACGCGAAGGAAGGGGTGGCTAAGCAAAACATTCAGTTCACCAAGAAGGGGGGCGTCTTGTACAGAAAGTACACAAGTCGAAAAGGAGTTCGGTTTAATCAGCTAGTCGTACCGTATCCTTTCCGCAAGGAGCTGCTGCACCTGGTCCACGGAGGTTTGTGGTCAGGGCATCTCGGCATCAAAAAAACAAAAGAATGTTTGTTACGGGAGTTTTACTGGCCCGGCTGCTTTCGGGAGGTGGAGGCATTTGTAAGAAGCTGCGACACGTGCCAACGCGTTGGCAAGCCAGGGGATAAGGCTAAAGCACCTATGAAGCTGGTCCCCATTATCACAGAACCGTTTCGCAGGCTAGTTATAGACACAGTGGGTCCACTTCCTGTAACGCAGTCCGGGTACCGGCACATACTCACAGTGCTCTGCCCGGCCACGAAATTCCCGGAAGCAGTACCGTTAAAGGAGCTCAGCTCGGAGGAGGTAGTTTAAAGCGCTTTTATCTATCTTTGCACGTGTAGGCTTCCCCGCAGAAATTCAGTCCGACCAGGGATCTGTTTTTACAAGTGCACTAACCTCGACATTTCTAGAAAAGTGTGGCGTTAAAATCATCCACAGTTCAGTGTACCACCCTCAGTCAAATGCTGTAGAAAAGGTACATTCAGTCATGAAACGGCTGCTACGCGCCCTTTGTTATGAGCAAAAAGAGGATTGGGAGGCTTGCTTGCCCGCAGCTATGTTCGCGCTTCGGATCGCTCCTCACGAATCAACAGGGTTTTCGCCTGCGGAGCTTGTTTACGGACGTGCTCTTCGCTCCCCACTTCGCATTGTTCGAGAATCTTGGGAGGGCCGGGCGGACGACCCTTCGGTAGTAGCATACGTGCTTGAGCTGTTAGACCGACTTCACGCAGCTCAAGAACTAGCGGAGCAGGAAATGCGCAGAGCTCAAAACAACGCTAAGCGCTATTATGACAAGACAGCCCGGACGCGAAGCTTTCGAGTAGGGGAAAAAGTGATGATACTGAAACCCTCACTGAAGAATAAACTTCAGGTCCAGTGGGAGGGACCTGTTGAGGTAGTTCAGAAATTGTCAGACACAAATTACTTGGTTACTGGACTGGGAAGGCGTAAAACGCAACAGGTGTACCACACTAATCTGCTCAAACCGTACCAGCAGAGGCATGCCGTTGTAAACATGTCGCTCAATCAACCGGAAGAAATGCCTATTGATTTCCCGGAGTTAACAACAGAAAACAAAGACATTGGCGAGACTATTAGTAACCTGGTAGAGCAGGCGGAGTTGGAGCCAGATCAGAAAGCGGAACTGAAGGAACTATTGTTTGACTTTAAAGAAACATTTTCAGACACACCTGGCAGAACCAAAGCCCTAGTTCATGATATTGAGCTGACATCTTCGGAACCAATTCGTTCTAAAGCTTACCGCGTTTCCCCGAGGCAACGGGAAATAATGGCCGCGGAGATAAACCGAATGCTCGAGCTAGGAGTGATCGAGCCAGGAGAGAGTGATTACACCTCGCCTCTGATCTTGGTTGAGGTCCCAGGGAAAGAGCCGCGACCGTGTATTGACTATCGGAGGCTCAACTCGATTACAAAGGACCAAACTTATCCAATTCCGCATATTGAGGAAAGGCTTGAGCAAGTCAGCAGTGCCAATTTCATCTCGACTTTGGATTTAGTCAGGGGATACTGGCAGGTGCCTCTAACTGAAAGGGCTAGTAGGCTTGCGGCGTTTATTTCCCCGATGGGAACATTTCGGCCGAAGGTCCTTAGTTTTGGATTAAAGAATGCCCCTTATTGCTTTTCTGGCCTAATGGACAAAGTGTTACAGGGTATGGAGGACTTTGCCCTCCCGTACCTAGATGATATTGCTATTTTTTCTTCTTCCTGGATAGACCACATGAAACACTTGCGAGCTGTGCTATGTCGTCTGCGTGAGGCCGGCTTAACAGTGAAGGTTGCGAAATGCCAATTGGGGCGCGCTGAGGTAGCTTATCTAGGGCATGTAATAGGCCAAGGCTACCGCCGGCCGTCAGAAGTAAAGCTGGCCGCAATAGACAACTTTCCCCAACCACGAACCAAGAAAGACATTCGGTCGTTTCTTGGATTGGCCGGTTATTATCAAAGGTATATCCCGCGTTACTCTGACATTGCAAGTTCCTTGACAGACGCTCTTAGAAAGACTGAACCCCAGACCGTAAAATGGGATGGGGCCAAGGAACATGCATTTTCTACGCTAAAGAAGGCACTAAAAAGTCAGCCAGTGCTGAGCGCGCCTGACTACTCTAAGCCGTTCATTCTTCAGTGTGACGCCAGCGACCGGGGTATGGGTGTCGTGCTTTGTCAGAGGGGAGAGAACGACCAGGAACACCCTGTACTGTATGCCAGTAGAAAGCTTTCTGTTCGTGAGGAAGCATACAGTGCCTCAGAAAAGGAATGTGCCTGCGTTGTTTGGGCTGTGCAGAAGCTAGCTTGCTACATCGCCGGTTCTAGGTTCACAATAGAGACTGACCACTGTCCCCTCACATGGCTACAGTCCATGTCATCGAAAAACGGCCGTCTTTTGCGCTGGAGCTTAGCTCTTCAACAATACACCTTTGATATCCATTACAAGAAGGGTAAACTCAACAGCAACGCAGATGGTCTGAGTCGTTGTCCCTAGTACCCCGAGGGCTTCAAAACGATTTTCTGCTTTCTATCCTCGATTTGAGGCCCACTAGTTTTCTGTATTTATCCAAACATGTGTCAAGTGTTTTGTTTAATGTCTTCAAAAGTGGCTGATGTGGTGTTGCGACTCGGCGGGGGCCACAGGAATAAAGTTGAGGTAGAAGGAAATGACTTCCACAGGTGAATCTAAGTCTGGTGATTCTGAGTAGGGAATTGCCGTGTGCTTGCTCGTGTGTGGGTGTGCTTTCGGCGCAGTTTCCGCAGTTCCTCATTGGTGGTGGGCGGAAAATATGGTGGAGAGGGGTCACCTCATCCCTGCGAGCAACGCCCTCTTGGTCAATGATCATCGGATCCAGTGTTCGGGACAAAAATAATAGAGGAAGAGCCGACAAGCTGCAATACAGATCCCGCTGCACAGTACCTGCTGGCCACTGCACCTCGGGATCTTCTTTCCCCGGCGGAGAGGCTGTTAGGACCGGCGCCAGGTCTGACAATGGATCGGCGTTCCTTTTGATGTTCCTTTTGAGTCGCCAAACGGGGGGGCGGCCGGTGTCCGCCATGTATTGTTCCCACCTGGCCGGAGGGTGCGGCGTCCTGCCGCCGCGGCGCCGTGAGCAGTTCGGGAGACCACCGGTGCAGCTTCTTCTTTGGAAGATGACGGCGGCGGCGGCGGCCGGGAATCGTCCCGCTAATTGAACGAGTCGTTCGGCACCCTTGGAAGCTTGTTTACGGCGGCCCTTTCGATGGATGCAGTCATCAACTCCAGACCCCTCGCCCAGCGACACACCTTGACGGGGGGGGAGCCGCGTTCGTGCCACATGGCCGTGCGGTGACCACGCTTCAGTTTTGAACGTTCGCGTGGACCGTGCGTGCTCGTCACCCTCGCGGGTAATGTGTGGTCCGTGATTGGACGGTGCCATCTGTACGCGGTCCCCGATCTAGGGATCTGGGGAGGACAGACCCTTTATAATGAGCCCCCACGGCTCATTCGGTGCTTTTTCGAGTGGAGAACTCGCCATGTACGAAGAACGCCACTATATATCTAAACTTTCTTATTGACCTCTCTCTAATGTAAATAAACGTCTGTTCTCTGTTTTCCCATATAAGCATTGCTTCTCGCTATAAGGGACGAGTCCGATGGGAGCCAGCTACCAACGACGAGACCCACAGGACCCAGACCACAACAGGGCTCACACGCCAACTATGTTCTCGTGTTTGCGAATGCGCGTCGTGTTGCGCGCGCGCTTCGGGGCGGAAGGAGTTGTCTCGGTCAGCAGGCAGCGCGCCTGCTCGACGGACGAGCGGCGCCAGGCTCCAGCATTAGAATCGGGAACTCTCAAGTTTCGCAAAGAGCGAATGCATTGTACGCCTCTGTGTCTTTCTCACCGTGCCGCTCTCAGCGTCTCTCCGCCGACCTCAGGTTGCGTTGCTCGGCTTGCATAGTTCCGTCGGTAATTCTTTTTTTTTTTCCGACTCTCGACACCCCGAGTTATACGGCTCTTCGAGGGGCCCGGGTGTTTCGGCACTCGAAGCCTTCTCAATAGCTTCTTGCAAAATCAGCTTCAAAATTTGTGACCTTCGCATTTCTTCCACAACCTCAAGAGCTAGGACTTCACAAATATACAGAGGACAATCTTTTAGTATTGTCTTCATCTCCATGATTGCCGTCCTACTTTAGTCGTGCATCTCACACACAATTAGGTGATCCCTCTAACTCACTCAATACTCATAAATAGGTGTTGTACCTAACTCACACACAATCCAGCTTGTACTCTACTTACTGACAAAATGAATCCTAGAAAGGCAAAGCAAAGACCAAACACTCACCCCAACACAGTGCCAAGTCGCGAGGTTCATCTCACCACTGCCAACCAGTTGTAAGGGGTATGAAGTCGATGATGGCATCACAGCGCTGCCACCAGTTGTAAAAGGCTCGATGTTTCATGACAGGTACAGCGGGTTTCATTTTCATTTTTTTCATTTTATTGAGGTTGTTATGACTACATTTCAAGAAATGCACAACACTGATTAGACCCATAGCCATAGGCTAGTAGGGGGTCTAACGGGAGAAAGTATACAAGCAGAATACAATTCGTATAAAAAAATCAGAACATCAAAAAACAAACAAAAATACAAGAAAATATCATTGGGATTTAAGGTGGCGAATGCTTGAGAGAACGTACAGAAATGTATATAGAACACATTGTTGCACTTTGTTCATAAATAATGAAATAATCAAGCACAGACAAAACATCAAACTATGTGTAAGGCATAGTACATGGTCAATACTATTGTTCTACATGTTGCAAATATTTTTTGAGTGCACTCGAGAAAGCCCTAGAATCTTTAATCTGAAGTGGTATGTTATTCCACAGTTAAGCTCCTACGAACTGTAGTAAGCGTTCACCATACACGTGTTTAGCAGGTGGAAGATTATATTTCCGCAATGCCATGCATCTAGTGACGCGGGACGAGGAAGAAAGATAAATACATCGAAAGGTACACTGTGTGCAATAACATTACTGATGGTGACTGCGGTTTTATGCTGCCGTAAGTAATCAAAAGGTAGAATTTCCAACTTGTGAAACAAAGACGCACTGGGTTCATTACATGCCGCATAATCTATTATTCTTAGTGCACGTTTTTGTAATATTCGGATAGGACCAAGGTAAGTTTCATAGGTCCATCCCCATGAGTCTAAGCAGTATGATAGATGACTATGAACAAACGAAAAATAAAGGACTCTGAGAATATTTCTGCTAAAATAATTTCTAGTAGCCAATAGCATACTGCAGCCAGATGCTAGCTTAGTACAAACAGAGTAAATTTTTTTTTCCAGTGTAATTGGCTGTAGAACACTACACCGAGATATTTAAATTCTTTTACATGCTCAAATTGGCAGTTGTTCATTGTAAGTCAAAATGACTCACAATTTACATTTCGGTAACGGGAGTGAAAAATGGTGTATTTGTTTTTTTGCATTGAGTGTTAATTTGTTAATTCACTGTAAACCACTTACAAATATTTTCTAGTTCTTCATTAGCTCTACATTCTAGATCGGCTATGTTATCGGCGGTAACTATTAAAGCTGTGTCATCAGCACATTATCAACACGTCTGATTTGAGTATGCATGGTAAATCATTTACGTATAGTGAGAATAACAGTGGCCCCAGGACCGACCCCTGAGGTACCACTGCCGTTATGTTTAATAATGACGACGTAAGATCTTGCATGTTGACCATTTGATGACGTCCATCAATGTAGTTAGAAAAGAGGCTAAAAATTTTAGGGCCGTTCCACGCGCTTCCCGCACAGCCGCAACGCACGTGCCGGGACCCCTGCCGCACGTAAGCGGGGGACAAATAAGCCAATTGGCGACGCTCTTTCATCCTCTGCTTGGGCGCGGCAGGTATGCCGGCACGTCCGTTGCGGCTGTGCGGGAAGCTGGCTCCCCGCCGCCGCCAGTGAGGAGACGCGTTCGTAGAGACAGAACGAAGGTTTATTTACATGATGAGAAAGATGGAACTGTACAGAGATTCCGCCTTATGTACAAAACGTCCTCACCTTTTATAGCCTTTCGATTCCTTGCACGAACCCCCGAAGAGGGCAGTGACGACTGTTGACACGAATCAAGTGGCGTTAAGTTTCAGTGATCCACCGACCAGAAAGCGTGCAGAAATTGGACCGCTCGGCTGATGAGTAAATGTCCAATGGGTAACACGAGCGCACCACACAATGACGCACCCAGTCCACGCCTTGAAGACTTCGAAGGGTGAGGGGGTAAAGTCTGGTGGAGAGGGGAGAAGATGGCCACTGGCACGAACATAAGCAGCGGTCCATGGCTGCGTTCTGCTACAGTAATTCTAGAAGTTTCTCGAACTCGGCAGGCCAGGTGCTTGATCCCTGAGAATTGCTACGCCTTCCCACGCTTCCGAACTGTTGGTCCTTTGTCAAGACCTCGCGTAGGTGACAATGGCTGTGCGGAGATGTTGACTTCATGAGAACTACAACAGTGTCGCCGTCTCACGCTGTTCGACCCCACTCAACGAAGGGTTGTTCGCAAAGCTTCCGTTGAGTTCCTCGTAACCCGGCCCCAGCAAACTGCCAGGCCCATCTGCAGGACAGCGTCGTGCTTTTCGCTGCCGGCTGGGCGCCGATATCGGGGAGACAGTCTTCTCGCAGACAGGCTCCCGCACAATTGTCTGCTAAGACAAACTGCCGGGCCAAACGTAACAATTCGCTGTGCTGTTGCTTTCTGGACCACGAGGAAGCGTGGCAAAGTCAAAATCCTTCCACGCATCCAAGTGGAGCCAATACGCGGGGGCCGTTCACAAGAGTATCGGCAAGTTTTTTGTAAACATTTCGTTAAATATGCCCTTCAGAAGTGACCTATATACAAGATATGGGAAAGGCGTTCTTTCAGATCGCAGCATTGGGTCACATTTTGTTCAAACGATCACCCCCACCCCCCCCACCCCCAGCTCTCTTCAGCTGTAGTCACTGACACAGCTTTTGTTGGACTGAATTTCGCGACTGTCGCCCACTAGAAGGGGTGTGTTTGAGACCCCTAGTATTTAATATTGGCTCATTTGCAAAACTGAAATCGCACCCCTGTGGACAATAAAAGAGCTAACGCCAAGCGGCCACCTTTTGTGTGATTAGAAACCAGGTAGACATGAGTTTTTGTGAGCGGAACAAATGGAAAACCGCAATACTAATACGACAACTTCGGCGAGTTGGTATCGGTTCATACTCCAGTGTGACAACGCACCACGGCAAAACAACCGGATGGCTTATTTTGATTGCCGTTCTTCACCTTTTCACACCGGTGGTTTGTTGTGGTGCACTGAAGCCACCCTCGAGACGAAACCAAACGAACCACCGCGCGCCTGCGCACGCGTTCACCGGCGTGCTGGCCTATCATAGCGCAACGCCGATATTCCCTGCATCACCGCAAAATGACAGCATCTGCTGGAGAAAAAAAGTGCTAAATAAGCGGGTTTTTTTCAGATACAGATGGCACCGTTTAGATACAGACGGTGCATAGACCATATTAAGCTTCGTTTCGGCGCCTAATACTTGCGTCATGGACCTTCAAATGCTTATCAGGCTAATGATAATTACGACTCGTAAATATTAGGGAGCTTTAAAATACCGTTTGCAAGCGCTGCGGGCGTTGCGGGTGTAACGGGCGCCATATGAGTTTTAGAATAGCGTCTGCCCTGCTGCGATCCGCAACGCACGATCGCAGCGACACCGTAGCCTCGAAACCAGCGCTTGCGGGCCACATGCGGGCCGCCATCACCGCACGCATTTCGGATTTTTTTTTTTTTGCGTGTGGTCCGCGAACGCGAACGCCGACTCGCGTTACGACGCATGCGCAGTGACAGCGACCGCACCGCAAGGGCTCGAGGTGCGCCATTCTAAAGCTTCCTATTTAGATGACGGTGATTCCGTGTAAATGTTAACGGTAACGCCTGTGACGCTCCACTTTGTATTTGTCAAACATTTTTCAGTAACGAGAAGGGCCCATTCATATTTTTCATTCCAGTGATCACTTCCATCCTATAGCGTAGCCAGAAACTTCTTTCGATGGTGTTTCAACCATACATTATGTACGTTCGTGTGTGAGTTTTATTTGTAGGCGCGTACGCAAAAAAAAAAAAAACGCGCAAAACTGAAAATTACGACAGTGTAGCGGGGGACGTCAAATCCCCAGTCTCGCCCCGCCATGGTGGTCTAGTGACTAAGGTACTCGGCTGCTGACCTGCAGGTCGCGGGATAGAATCCCGGCTGCGGCGGCTGCATTTTCGATGGAGGCGGAAATGTTATAGGCCCAGTGTGCTCAGATTTGGGTGCATGTTAAAGAACCCCAGGTGGTCGATAATTCCGGAGCCCTCCACGCGGCGTCTCTCATAACCCTATCGTAGTTTTGGGACGTTAAACACCACATATCAATCAAATTAAATTAATTAATCCCCAATCTCCTTCGTTCTCGCATTGGAGCGTTGATCACCCGATGCAAAGGGACGTAGTCCTAGATAAACAAAATGTATCCCGGTGGCTCTTCTATCGGCTCACTCGCGTTCCACAACACGCGTGCTCTTGACAATGTTGGCAACAGTCCTAACTGAAAGGAAGTTCCAAGTAGGCCTATCAAGGTTTAACACACGGATACGATTTCAGCAACTGTTTTGCGTGGGCGTGGTCTTGTACCTTCGGAGGCGAGACAAGCTGTCCGATCTGAACACCGCAGTACATTATCGCTCAGGTTCAGCAGCATGTTGCAATTATTACAGGGTAATCAAATGCGTCTGTGGCTGTTGATGGACTTTGGTTTCAAGCTATCAGTTTTTATTTTCATCGGCACTAGCAGGACTGTACGTCTGGTTCATCCTGAGGGAGGTTGAGCGCGAAGCACCTTAACGTAAGTACTATTTGACATATTGTGACAATTTTTTCTGCAAAGACACACTATCTGACACTTCTGAGCATAGAGCAACGATGAGGTAACGTACTGTACTTTAAGTAGCGCGTTACTTTAACATGCAAATGTACAACAACAGCGCATTCCTTTTATTTGAATGTAGCCACTCCACTTCATGCTTCTAAAGTGCAGTGTGGTACTTTAGCACGCGTTAATTTTATTCGAACGTACCAGGTGACCGATCTCGTTAACTTTTTAAAATTTTGTAACGCCTACAATCCTGTGTGTCTACAATCATGTGTGTATTCAGCGTTGAGCAGATGACAACAAGGCTCTCGCATTGTCACACTGACCTTGTTGCGTCTCGCCGCGCAACCACGCCTTCTAACCCCGCCGCGGTGGTCTAGTGGCTAAGGTACTCGGCTGCTGACCCGCAGGTCGCGGGTTCGAATCCCGGCTGCGGCGGCTGCATTTCCGATGGAGGCGGAAATGTTGTAGGCCCGTGTGCTCAGATTTGGGCGCACGTTAAAGAACCCCAGGTGGTCAAAATTTCCGGAGCCCTCCACTACGGCGTCTCTCATAATCATATGGTGGTTTTGGGACGTTAAACCCCACAAATCAATCAATCATCAAATCATCAAACCACGCCTTCTAGGCAGACAACGTTTGGAAAACATTGCGAAAGGAACACTTCTGTGTGACGTAGGAGATTATTAACGCAATGTACTATTCTTTAGAGGATGCTTCATTAGCGGGTAATAGCTGAGCGGCCCAGCGCACGAGTGAAATGCAAACTGCGCATGCGCAGCCCGCTGAGTGAGCCAGCGATTTTACGGAGCGAGCCGCTCGCCATAGAGTATATTAAATGCCGCTCGCCCGCTCATTTCACCCCCTTCAGCGGAGCGTGCGCAGCGGACCAGCGTGCGAGCGTTCTTTAGGATAGCCACCCTTTCCACGCCTTTGCTCCATCGACAGTAGCGTCAACCGTGTTCAACAGGTGGCGCAGCAATGCTCTTCGCCGTCTCCGCTGTAACAAGCGGAACATTCGCTCGGCTATTATGCTTCCTTATGTCTTGCGCTCTACTGGCCCCTCCGCAAGAAGTTGGAGCGACGCCGCCTAGTGTGAGGCTTGCATGACGTCACGGCACGGACTCTTCGAATATTGTTGTGGCGCACTCGCTTCGTACACCGTTGTGCCATGGAATAAAGGTTGCGCTTTCAGCGTTCGTGTTTTGCTCGTATCAAGCTTAAAATAAATACCGAAAGTAGCATCGATGATGTTCCTGGTAAAACAATGAAAAACAACATTTTTTTTTCAGCAGAATCACCGCTTTGATGAGGTTTGATGAGTACACGCTTTGATGAGGTCTGTTATGCTGTCGCGCTGCTTACCTTGACAATGGGTTCGATTCTCGGCTACGGCAGCCGCGCTTCGATGGGGGTGAACAGCAAGACAATGCATGTGCAGTAGGTTAAAAAAAACTCGAGGTGGCCACAGTATTGCTCTGCAGCATGCCTCACAATCATGTCGCGCTTCTGAAACGTATAGGACAGCGTACTTGCCTTTCAACTTGCATTGTTCACGGACGATTCCTTTAGAAAGATGATTGTTTCGCTTCCACAATTGGTATTTGTATTGGACGCATCAGAGTAACTGCTGGCAGAGTTTTTTTCTCCCTTTTGGGCACGTGTTTTAGTTAGCACCAAGTGTCGCAAAATACGACGAATGGGCGCGCCAGAGAATACCGCCACAGCATTTGCGTTAGATTTTCCTCATGTTATTTCGTCACGTTATTTAGCTTCACGTTTTTGTCAGTAATTTCGCTGCTCTGTTTCTCTACAAAACAAGTTGAGGTTAATTGCAGAAACTGCTACTGATTTCAGATAGTGTTCAAGGTCTATTCAAATAGATCGCGAAGGCTTGGGTGAAAAGCGGTTCAGGAGCTATGGCCAGCGACATCAGCATGAGGAGTATGGGATCTGTGATTGAAGCGTGACTATGTGTGGAGGGAACAAACACTAATAGTGAAAAAAACAGTTTGATTCAAAGTCGAAGCAATGAATAAGTTTTACAAATGAAATTGCTTTTCTCCAACACTATTAGGTTAGTGTTAGGAACAAAGAATTTATGATGGATTTTATTTTTACGAAAAATATTTTTTCTAGCGTCCATCTGCCCTCGCTATTATTACTCAGTGCAGCCCTTGCACTACATGCGTATACATGGCAAGGCCCGCTCGTACGATTCGTCTTCGAAGACACACCTCTTCACGTGTTTTAGTGTTCCGCACTTGCTTGCGTTCTCTGTGGAGAGCGAAATTGTTAGGTGCGTTTTATCGTTGGTGAACGTCTTCAGTGCAGTGTCCGACGGGCAGCGGAACGATTTGATTTACAGTTAACGCCGAAGGTTTTCGTCGGTGGCAGCGGAAACGATGTGCTGTGCAAGGATGTAATAGCAACAAACGTTTGCCTGCTGAGTCATGTCTTCTAGATAGGAAACAATTAAGGACAATGGTTCGGAATGCACGGGCCGCTGGACTTTCATCCATCGATATTCCTGCAGCCTGGTTTCCTTCTTGAGCATGCAGTGCCTACTATTCGCGTTATCGGTGAGCAGATTGCCAAGTTATCTATCACGGTACCAATCGCATGTCTACATTCGCATACGTAGTGGTAATTTATTGGAGGATAATGCAAAAAAATAAAAACATAACGCAGGGAGTGTCCGCAGATCTTTTTGTTCTTATTACCATTGTGTGCAGTGAGATAAATTTGAGTTGTAGGGGCCATTGAATAAAACTAAAATGACATCATTTTGGCACGACTAGGCATCATTTCTTGCTAAAGAGAAAATCACAAGCATGGCGCATGCTAAAGAACCTGCGTATGTGTGAAACAAATAAGCCATGCAGCAGATATCACAACTGTACGCTGCTGCGTTGTTGGTTGCCTTAATCTATCAGCGTAGGATGCGAAGAACGGTAAATAAAAGCACGATGAATAAGTTTTCTTGTAAAACCGAGGAAATCTTGAACGGCAGTACACTTAAACATCACTATTTAGTCTTGAGTCCACATTAGATTAACGGGCGTTGAATTGAAGCGCACTCGTGGATGACTCGCCGGTGACCGCCTTAGCGCGAGTCATTAGCGATCAGGGACCTACGAAAAGTAATTTGAGATCAAATTTCGCGCTAGTGCACACAAAATGATGTCACTTGTTTACCAGCTTTTGCGTCATATCTGCTTGATTTTTTGTTCCGCCGCAAGTGTTCCCTTCTCACAGAGATGCCACTAAGCCCCATAAGCAACTTATCATCCGCCATTTTCTGAACTCATGGGCTTCTGTGGAGCTTTCGCTACCAGTCTATATATACCTTGTAGTGTAAACGTGCAACATCGTAGCAACTTTGCTGTCATGCTTGTAAGTACCAGTTCAGATATAGCCACCAGTTAATTTTTTTCCCACGGTTGATTACCCCAGAGCAGCATCAATATGTATATGAGCATGACATGCTTCATTGAGGCAAATGACGTATTATTATCACGTGGGCCAAGTACGAAGCAGAGTGTGCTATCAAAACAGTCCATTTCGACTTTCTGGCGATTGTTTTGCAAACGATAGCTATCAGCAGTGCTCCTACATGAAATGAACATAACCCTTTATGACGTGGTGGTAGATGAAGTCAGCTGTTAGTGTTAATCAGGGTATGCGACTACATAACTCTGACGACCGCTGAAAAGAAATCTGTGAATGAGATCCGAGTATTTCGACGTCTCAGGATTCCGCAAACCATTGTGTGGGTCGCAGTGTTACTTTTTTTTCTCACTATTCAAAGTGATTGTGTGTGACACAGATTCTTATAAAGTCTTCTGCATTCCAAAGCGGCATTTTGTCAAGTGGCCTACATTATTTGCCGAGGCAGGCATAACTTGCACAGTAAATTGGGATGCCGTGAGCAAGCTGAAAATGTCCTGATTTAATTTGTATTACTTCGACACAAATGTTTAATCGCGTAGTCTATGCCAAGTTGTAATGAAGGCAGACCCATTTAGCACGAATATTTTCATAGCATTGATATCGTCTAGTACGTGCATGGTGAAACTACTAATGTCTCACAGTTCTGCACCTTCATTTTCAAAGTGGATCCTTAATTTCTGCAAATTATATTTTGTCTCTGCCCTATGCTTGTGATGTGAATGTGGACAGTTCCAATTTCATTCAATGAAAACTCTTGACCATTTTAAAACAGTAACATTAAAAGATACCACGCGGATCTTCTACATTTTTACCTGTTCGACGATGAGCAAAGTGTGGAAACTACATTGCGTTTTCTAAGAAAATCGCTTTACCACTTTACTACGCTAACCACGCTGAAAAATCCCTAAATTACCACACAAGTAGGGTAATCACCATACGGTTGGCAACAGTGCTGCTTGGGAGCGGGAGATTAGAGCTCAGAAGGCGGATGTTCCAGTGACGGTGCGATGCCGCTGCTGTAGCCGACGACGGTTGTAGCCTGGAGACGTAATGACCACCATCCATGTTTTATACTGCTACGGAAATGCGCCAGACTGACAGGAAATTCACACGCCAACTAAAAAGAACCTGATCCTGCCTGGTACACTCGGAAGCCCATAGTGCAACGCGGCCTGCCAACAACAAAAAGAAATAATGGCGGATATATCTCTTAGAAATACGAGTCTTGCCCGACGGCAGACGCAACTCTATATGCCAGACGCTCGCTGCGATTTCTTATTTGTTCTTTGCTTGTCCGGGTCAGGAAAGCGCTGCTCACGCTTTTCCGTCGAGAGAATCGCCGTTACCACGGGAACGGTGCGCACACCGCACCCGACGACGATCAGAGGAATGGTTCCCATGGAGTCGTGTATACTGTCACTGGAGCCAGGCATGTGGTGATTAATTCGCCGCCGCATTTGACTGCTTACTTGAAAATATATCTTTAGCAATCAATAGGTAACACGTTCGGATGGCTCACGGAAGTTGGTAAAGTGAAGCTAAACCCGGGACCGACGGTTTAGAATGACTAATGCTGCTGAGTGAACAAGAGTTACACTTTTCCATGAATTATTCGTCGCAATACGGCTACGTTTACATATTACAGTGACAATAATAAAGACAGCCTATCGACTCGTCATTCACGTAGCAATAATATATATGGCTATGCTTTGTTTACACTTAGCTTGATGCATGTGTTCTGAGTTCGGAGTGATGCAGAACAAAATGTTCTGCATCACTTTTTTTTCGGCTTCAGCATGATTAGTGTTCCTGTCGTTGCCATGTTTGCACATTCAACACACCTTACGCGATTATTTTTCTTCAGACGTACTGTCATAAACACAATCCACCCAGTAACAAGCCCATGCATGACTGACAGCGGGAAGCTTTCGTCGCTTTCGTCAACGTCGGCTGCGTCGGCGGTTTCGTGCGTGAGATAAGAGGTGAGGCACGTTTTCAAGCGAAGCTTGTTGAATGACATGTTGTTGGGCTTGTTGGGTCTTTTTTTCAGAAAACGGTTACACCTGCGCGAATAAGACACCCTCAACAAACATAGAAAGATAGAAAGAGGAGAAAACATAGAAAGCGGAGGTTCGCTAAAAAGAAAGTTTGCGGCTCTATGCGGCGGCTAGACGGGAACATTGTGCAACGTATGCAGTATAGCAAAGGCGGATCTCTCTGAACTTGCGACCAACATTCACTCCCATATTATCGATGACTCCGCTGCATATTATGTCGCTGGTTTTCTCACCAAACACTTCCTTCGGAATGCATGTGAGGGTTGCAGTTGCCCACAGTTACTGAAAGACGGCAGTGAGACGCTTAAGGGCACCCACCAGTATTTCACATTGGTCAAAGCATGCCACGTCCCCAGCAAACTTTTTGGGAATCTCAATGTGCCATCAGAAGCAGCTTTTGCTTACGTACAACAACTTGAATCTCACTTTCTTGCCATGATTGAGGTCACTGCACATCACCTGAAAGTGTGCGATGTTTTGTATCACCATCTGTAAAGTGTTGGCGATTTTCATTCCTGCTCTGCTGGGTGTCGCGCGAAGTTTCTGAAAATATTTTGCCGGGTTCGTTTATGTTGGCATGCGCGTTTTGTGAACCGAAACTTAGATAGGGTTAGGTTCCAGTCTTCAATCTCAGGCATACAGCTTGACAAGTTTAAAGGTTAGCAATTAGCGGCGGGTTTACACTAAAGTATTCGAGTTGAGCTGAATCCTGCAATAGCTTTGTTATGTTATTACTTCGTTACAGCAGACTTCATTATGGTCTTATATGCTTATATTCAGTTCAACTGGACTAACCACTCCTTCGTTGCATACATTGTTTTGGTTACCCGCTATGAGGAGTAGGGACACTGTGTATTCGCTCGAAGTGATTTGCATAACCTTAAGAAGAATGTCGGGTATCCTGTCTGTATTTTTGTAGCAAATGCGGGCGAACTGTACACTTTACTGTGGGTCGCTTGGTCACTGTGCATGCTTTATCTCTCCAGCTCAAGTAATATATCGATAACAAAACCGCTTGTTGAAATGTCTTCGAGCGGGTAAGGAGCACAGTATGAAGTGGGCATGGTTCACGTAATCACGCTTTTCGTATTTTAGCTTCTCATCAACCTCCTCATCTCGCCCATCAAAATTTTCAGAAGAATACCCAAACTTGTAGCGTTTGATGGGGCTGCGGACGCTGCCATTGTATATTTATATAGCTCGTGAGTGATAACGTACGATGTAGAGCCTTTGTGAAAAATAATGAGCCAAAGTGGTTTCCCTCTGCTATTTATTAGCCCTGTAATACCGCTCTTGTAGCACCAATTAATGTCCACAATTCCGGATAAGTGATGACTACAATCTATTTTAGCTCGCAAGCATCACAGCAACACCCAGACGCAAATCACTTGGGATCTTAAGTTTTTGATGAAGGCGACGCATAAGAAGAGCCACAAGACCTGCCAGTGTTGTAGCATAAAGTTTGTCTTTCACGTAGTGAACAAGCTGCATAGCCCTACCTTTCTGAGGAAAAGCAGCCATCAAGTCTGCTTTTTTTTTCATTTTGGGCTAGCTGTTCTTAAGCACAGCCAGCACACTGCACCTTTTCCTTTCTGCTATATTGTGTCGTGTGGTTTCTGTGCACTCTTTTTTTCTATGCATTATTTCGGTTAACCCCAGGCGTGATTCGCGACTTCATTGCTGTGTATATGTCACTTCTTCCTTCTTCATCAGCATTGTGCGCTGTGTTTTTGCCATAGATCCTTACTTACCCACTGGCCAGGTGTGTCATACTTCGCCAGCTTCTCGGCTTCTGCCAACTCTAGCGATGTGTGCGTTGTCTGTGTTCTCTCTGTATTTGTTACAATATTTGTAAGGCGAGATGCATTTGTTGTCCACCTTTGTCATATTGTGCTTTTTATATTCTCAGACTCTACCTTGCCTTTGAATAAAACACTGCGGATACTCTGTCTCTTTGACTGATATATACATTGATCACTTGTTCCAAAAGAAAAACGCAAGCGCAATGAATAAAACCGTAGCGAATTATCGTTACCTGCATCTCTTTTTATCATAACTTAATCGAAACCAAAAATTACCTCATGACCAATTCGCACGAACCACGGAACAAAACAGGGAATCGCTAAATCAAAACGACCTACAAAAACTATCCATTTGGGTGATGAAAAGTGGTCTGAAATCATGAACTTTCGTCATAGCCAAACGTCGGTTACGCAAAGAAATTCAAAATTTGCGCCAGTGAAACCAAAACAGGAAGTGCACGCCACTTGCTCTTACCAACCACCAGGTACACTAGGGTCGATTGGGCCGCTGGGGTCTACGGGAGTGTCCACTCTTAAGCTTTTTTTATTTCTCTATAGTGGGGGGGTTAGAATAAAGGGGTAACGATTTAGAGCACAGGGTACTCTACTATGGGAGAGCTTTAAGCCGTCCCGAGGGTCAACAATGCAACACGCTGTACGGTTTGCGGATGTGTTCGAGTGTTATAAATTAAACGGTAACCAAACTATCCAAGCACAGCCATACTACCTTATTTTGACCTCCTATGTAGGTCTTGATAAAAGTATTTTTTTAAGAATAATCAAGCAATTAAACTTTGCAGTGCAGGCTTGAATTTGTAGTGTCATGCTCAAAACTATTCAGCACACGCGCCTTTTATCTTAAACTTGCATAATACTACGGTGTAAGAGGTATATTAGGTGAGAGAGCGCCGCCGCCCAGCGCGTCGACGTAAAGTTCTCCTTCGGGGGCCGGCCGATAGATGGCGAAAGTGATTGCGGCCCGCTCAACCGGCTACGCTGCGCGTGCACGCTGGTGCGAACGCAGCCGCGGCGCGACGAATGAAAAATATATCGTTCGAGTGAGCGACCATTGGGAGTTCATCTGTGAATCGAGCGAATGTTTGCTTGCACTCCTTAATATCCGCTGCACATACCCGTACAGCTATGACGAACTGCGATTGAGTAGACGTCACATTGGCCCCAGCGTGCGGCGTGGTTGCACAAGTTTCATCGTATTCTAGAGACAACTGCTGCTACTTGTTTTTTTTAATTTTATTTAGAGAAATTGCAACAACATTGAATGGACAGCACGGCACGAACAAGACATTAGATAATAATCGATTTTTTGAAGTTCGATCCCCGATCTTTTAGCAGTAATAAGGTTGTCAAACATCACACTCCTGTCGGCTTTTACGGTAAACCCTACCTGAAACCACAATCAAAAAACAACACCAACATTTTTCTATCCTCTAAACTAGCCATTGTACAATGATTACACACATGTTTGCTTGTTTTTTCACCATTTATTCAAATAATAGCAGCGTTCTCAAAACAATGACGGCGAAACATACAAACTGAGTACACCTAAACTTATACGCGAATGAAGGTTATAAAAGCGGTACTGCACTCGTCCCGACATTGGGTGTCAAACATGCTTTGACATTTTTCGCAAGTCTGCACGCTCAGACAATCGATTGTTTCAAACAAGCTTTGACATTTTTCGCAAATCATGGCTGTTTGTTTCGTTCTTCTTTTCAATTGCCTGCAGTACTGCCGCATGCGCAGGCACAGGTAATAATGCAACAGCTTTGCCAGCATTTCTTCTTTGTGAGCACTGCATGGAAACATAAAGTTGTGATTCTCCAGCACAGCATCAATGGTTTTGTCGTATACATCTCGGTCACTAGCATGTTTTGCAAAATGCTCTTCAGTGCATTTAAAAAGATCGAAGAGATGCATTTCTTCTTTGTGAGCACTGCATGGAAACATAAAGTTGTGATTCTCCAGCACAGCATCAATGGTTTTGTCGTATACATCTCGGTCACTAGCATGTTTTGCAAAATGCTCTTCAGTGCATTTAAAAAAGATCGAAGAGATGCATATTTGGGTGTGTCAGCCAGCCCTTTGTCTTGCAGTTCACTAGGTCGGCCTCAGGGACATTTACATTGCCTTTTTTTCCCGCAAGAGCCTCTTTGCAACTGCTGCAGCATGTGCAGCTGCCAACCTTCCGGGATACGAATCCTGTGACGTAGTAGACGATGCAGTCAACTACTGTTGCGTCTGAGTCGTCGAAGTCGAAGAGGTCATCGCACTCCCAGCTTCCTTCTTCAACAAGGCCGTCAAGTTTTTCTTTCAGTTGATCTAATTTGGCAGGGTGTTGCGAGGATGAATCACTGTAAATATTTCTTAAATCCACCAAGGTGACAACAGAAGCTCGCTTGTTTCCAGTAGTTGTGCAGTTGCCGAACTGTGGTGGCTTTAGCAAGGAATACAGGCTCAGCATGCGGTATAGCTGAAGGAACGTGGGAAATGTAGGGTGTTCGTTCTGCCCTCCAGCTTGCCTGACGATACCAAAAAAACATTCCAACGGGTCTTGATTCATTTTTGCTGTTAGAACATACTTGGAACCGCACTCTTTCAGTAGGTAAACTGAAAGCTCCCGCACCGACCTAATTGTTACACGTGAGCCTTCAGCGGTTGACTGCGTCAAAAAAACGTCTTTGGAAATATCTCCTTTCACAACCTCAGTCTCCCAACAGTCTAGCCACACAGATGCAGCTTCTAGGACAGAAAAATCTTTACATCCCAGTTTTCGGCCTTCTGCAGGGAAACGCCGGTTCAGTGCATCAAAGAGGTCATTTAAAAAAAGGATAAACTGGACTGTCGGCTCGGCGTTAGTTAGACGTGGTGCGCCTTTCTGTGCGTAGAACATTATTTCTTTAGCCACGGAGTTAGTAAAAATCTGTGTTGCCAGCTTAACTCTCATTTTCAGCATCTTAGATGGGTTGACGTGATTATACGTTATTTTTGGGCACACTCGAAGTTCACCAGAGTGCTTGCTGTCTGCAACGAACAGGGCATCATAGCATGACCATCTAATGAGCTTGCCATATTTCATCAATACCTTCTTGTCGTATAGTCGATTCCTAATGCACTTGAAAAGGTGAGGGGTGTCAGATAGGACATACACCTTCCTTGAAGAGTCCAGTGGGTGCTCGAATGCATTCACCACGCTGCCCAGTGCGCCGCTGATCCCAAGCTGCTTCCACATGGAGCGGTTGGTGGATGCTCCATCGCACACAACGCCGTCAACGAACACTCCGGCCTGCTCAAGTTTCACGATGCACTGAATCAAGAGCTGCGCCAAACGAGTCCCCTTAGTCGGTCCTTTGGACGCAAACACTGCTACGGGCTGTAAATAGTTCTCGCCGAACGGGGCAGACACGTTCTCACGGTATGAATCTTATCACAAGCGAGAGTGACTCATTGACATAATTTGCGGGACCAAGCAATTCAAACACGATGTTTTTGAGCGAGTGCTATGTGAATGTCGATGGTGAACAGCTTCCTTTTATGACATTAAAACGTGCTCAGATTTCGGTGCACGATAAAGAACCCCAGGAGGTCAAATTTTTGGAGCCCTCCACTTCGGCGTCTTTTATATGCTAATGATGGTTTTGGGGCGTTAAACCCCACATACCAACCAATCAATCGTTATGACAATAAAAGTGAGGTGACTGCGTGAATTCTATATGTATGTAATCGGTAAAACGTGCATTTGCTGCGACATTTATGTCTTCTTGGAGCTGTCGGTAAACTACCACCACGCTTTCACGTACATTTGTATATAGCGTTCGGGTTTCTATTGCTTGAATGCCAAGTTTATCACGTGGCTTTAAATTTATTAGGAGGTCAGTGTGAAGAGACTAAGTCCCCGATACTATTTCATTGCGCAGTGTTCAGTTTCATTAGAGTTTCACTTTTGCCGAGGTTTCCATCGGATGTTAACAAGGTTGTATCGTACGTTCAATGACACCTTGGATTTTTTTTCGCAGCTGATTCGAAAGTGTGAAGATGCGCACAAACAAAGAGTATTTTGTGTCCACTTCTACCACGCATGTTTTCTGCTGCGCATGTTTCACTTCGTATTAATATCCACGCCTGATCACGCAGCGTGTTCCCTGATTCGAATGTCGAACACTGACATCTCGCTTGGTATTCGTCATATTATGCAATACGCTCATAGAATCAAGCATCTTTTTAGTTACGCTGAGATTTTCCCCTCGTAACCGAATACAATTTCGGGAAACCATCAAAAATTTTATTGCTGCCATGGTTATTTTTTCAACTCGTTTTCATAGCGGCAGCTGTATATAGCCCGCAGCTTGGGCGCATGCAAGTACACAATATTTTACGTGCCAAAAACATCATATCATTAGGAGGAACGCCGTGGTTTGAGAGATTGATTCCGCCCACCTGAGGGTCTTTTTTTTACGTGCATCTAAATATATTTGACAGGCATACGGCGCGACGACAACAGACAGAGGGTGTACACACACCGAGCGTCCCTTCTGTATACACTGAGCGTCATACCACCGTACACTTGAAATATTTAGCGCCAACACGCCCTGTCTATCATTCTTGCACCAAAATCTGAGCGCCCTGTTAATGCGTATCACTCCCGTGGAAATGCAGCTGGCGTATGCGGGAATGGAACTCACGACTTCGGTCCTAGCATCACCACCGCCGCGGTGGTCTAGTGGCTAAGATACTCGGCTGCTGACCCACGCTGCGGTGGGTGCATTTTCGACGGAAGCGGAAATGTTGTAGGCCCATGTGCTCAGATTTGGGTGCATGTTAAAGAACCCCTGGTGGTCGAAATTTCCGGAGCCCTCTACTACGGCCTCTCTCATAATCGTACCGTGGTTTTGGGATGTTAAGCCCCACAAATCAATCCTATCATCACAACACCTCATCATGCTAACTTATAGGTGGGTGTTGGTTGTAAGACCTGTATACGTATAAACGTCAGAGCGAACCCGCAGCACAAATCTGTTTACACTGAGCGGCATTGAGAAGTCTAGAGCCATCAACTGAATGAAACGCTTGCAATGCTCGCAGTAAAGTATTTTAAGTGAATTAAGCTAGCAAGCTCCACCGCTTTAGCACTAATGGTTGTCTCGGGAAGCCAGAACCCAACCGGAAAAATATACAAAATATACAGTGGTTGTCTAGTTGCTGTAGTTTCAGTTTACAAACACGGTTTCTCTTATTATGAGTCCGGCCACCGTGTTTTCTTCAGGTAAATAATAGTCTGTAGTACTGTACACGACAAACATTTTCAAAGTAACGAGACCGCAGAGTATCGGTGAACTGCCATAATCCACTCTTGACGCCTTTGCTTCTCGCGCTGCCTGCATTGGAAACGGTAGAACTTGACGGGTAGTTTCGAAGCCTTCGCCATGTGTACACTTCTATAGCAGCTCACAATGCAGCAGTAGTGCGTGCCTGCTTTCTAGACTGATAAAGGAGCGCTGCCCATCGCATGCGAAATGCGAGATAAGCAATTCAAGGAACACGTTTGCCGTGCGCGAAATAGGAAAAACCAGCAAGCACGGCCCGTCCGAGAGACCGGAGCTTTACCCTCTTTCCGTTAGGGTGGGGAATTGCGCTGCGCAAACTTGAGCCTGTCCTCCTTGTGGAGGAAGGAGGATTTAAAAAAAATGCTGGAGTGGAAGCTCCCGCAATGCCTTGCCAGCAGAAGTGTAGCCAGCTTTTTCCACTGCCAAGACGGCGGAAACATGCTCTTTTCTGATAGTGCCCTATTAAAGATGAAGTGGCTTTGATATCTTAGTGTAAATGCTGCGTTAGCTTTATATTAAAAGATAGTTGTTTCCGACTAAATAACACACAGAAACGAGTATAGGTGACTGAACTTCTCAAGAACTTTGCCTCCATTAAGAGGCTAACAAAGGGAAACTAGTAACACTAAGACAAACTTGGAGCACTGTGTGGCACAAAAAAGATTCCACATTACATTCGTCGGATGTGCGAGGGTACGCTCCGTTCTTAATGGCTTCATGGTGATACTATATCATGCCCTTAGTAACATGGCCACCGCAGCTGCCATCTTGCCAAAGACACAGCTTCACGCCTAGGCAATGATTTTCACTCCAGCGATTTTTTTAAAATCCTCCTTGCGATGGAGACGAGCGGCGCGTGTGCTGTTCCTTTTTTTGTTACGAACATATCAAAACGTTTATTTGAAAAATAAATAAGAAAAAAAGGTACGCGGAGCATGTGGGTGGGGCCCCTTTTCCAGGACTCCACTCGCTTTAGTGGCCCGCTGCGCTTGGTCGAGGAGCGCTAGTTGCAACTCGAGATCCTCGCTGGCGAGCAATGTCTCCCACTGCCCCATCCCAGAAATTTAGCTGGCTATTTGCAGCGAGTTAATTTCGGTTGGCCTATTCTGACAATCCCACGTTATGTGGGCGAGAGTGGGTCTGCCTCCGCACCACGGACAACTACCGCTGTTCATCGCAGGGTGAATGGCATGCTTCAACAAAATATTTGGATATGTGTTTGTTTGTATACGGTGCCAGTCATAAGATTCCCGTCTGGTTAGAGCTGTGTGTGTTACACTGTACTTTCGTCGCTCAAGCCGTTTGTTTCCAAGGATATCTCGCGGTAAAAAAGGGCTGTCATCGTAGTGGTAGGCCGCTTGGTTGGTTATAGCACGAGCTGCGCCATCCGCTCTCTGATTGCCATCAACTTCTTTGTGACCCGTGCACCAAATGATAGCATGGTCCTGCCTTAGGTCTGGTCCTAGTAGGCTAATGGTGTTGTGCGGTAGTTTTCCCGTGAGAAAGACTCTATGCGACCATAGAATCAGTGGGAATAAAAAAACGATCGTCCTAGAATATCCTTAGCTTTTATAGCAAGTGCAATAGCTAAAGCCTCAGCGTTATTCGCGGATGCGGGTCGAGCCGTGGCGCAAGTCAGAAGGCCTTGACCCGGGGCCGCTCCTACGACTGCGAGTGCGTACTTGTTCGCGCCGCATAGGGCGACATCTGTGTACACCGTGTCCGGATCGTTCCTAATTTGCTGCTGTAACTCGCGAGCTCGTGCTCTCCTACGACCTTTCTGATATCGTAGGCTCTTGTTTCTAAGGCGAAGCTCCTTATAGCGGCACCCGTTGATCCCTCGTAGCCGTTGTAGTGTGTAACAAGTATAACACTTTGACCTCCAAGGTGGTGCCGGTGAGAGATTTCTTCTGTACGTGGTCGAACAATAAAAAATAATGCTCAATGTACATGCCAATAGCTGCTAATGGGGAATGAGAGACAGGAGCATTCGGCTTTTAGTTGACGCGCACGCTGCGATCCCCATTAGCAGCCATTGGCATGTACATTGAGCCTTATCGGACAAAAGGGTTTCTACGTTGTACTCGCTGGGTGTAACCTCCTTAGTTTTAGAAAGGTTTTGCGAGCGTTGAGCCGCAGTGCCATGAATACACTGAACTAGTATATACCATGAACTCGAGGTGGTTAAAGGTGGGAAGTAGATACGAAGCGCAAGCCGTAAGAAACTAAAAGCCGAACTCTCCTAGCTGCCTCTCATTTTTCATTAGCAGCCATTGGCATGTACATTGAGCACTATTTGACAGGAAAATGTTGCTAATTTATACTCGCTGGGCATAACCTCCTTGGTTTCAAAAAGGTTTAGCGAGCGTTGGGCCGCCGTGCCATGAATACAGTTAACTAGTATATACCATGAACTCGAGGTGGTTAAAGGTGGCAAGTAGACCCGAAGCGCAAGCCGTAAGAAAGTGTGCGTGTGCCTCCTCTCGTTCAGTCCTTGGAATGTCCGCTGGATGGCGGTGCTGCTATATGTGGAATATATGATGATAAGATTCGAGATGGTGGTACTTGGAGTGTTGAATGGATGGACGAACGGACACAAAGACAGATGCATGGATGGACGCATTAACGGACGCAGGGGCGGATGTATGGATGCACGCAGGGACGGACCCACGAACAGACACACGCACAGACGGGCGGATGGACGCACGGATGGTCACACAGACGGACGCATGGACGGATGGAAGCAAGAACGAATGGACGGACGAATGCTTCGCCCCACTCTGCATCATTCACTCAATGGATATGCTGCCATTTCTTTTTTGTGCAGCCCTTAGCGATGCTCTCCGACTATGCTGCTCCGACCTTCAAGAGTTCAATAAACTAATGAGAGTCTCCGTCGTGGACGCCAGGGTTATGAAGCAAAGGTTTCGGATGGAGGCTTTAAGAGTCGTGCGAGAGACGCTGGCTAGTCTAGCAAGGAAGTGGACGCAACTTGCATGGCACAGAAACATATATTCGAACGCATGAAGGCACAAACAACACAAATACAAAGCACGGAACTACAAGGAACACCAGAAGCTTATTTAGAAGTGGATCACAAACACGACGCGCTCGCGCGTTTGGGGCTCGACGAAGACCCCGCGGCAGCGTCGATGCTGTCGTACGACAAGGGCCAGGCGGGTGTTCACAGGCTCTGGGTTCGCTGGGCGCAGGAGCAGAAGGCGGGCCGCGTACGGAGTCCTTCGGGCGTTGAGGTCCGACGAGGTACCTCCAGCGATGTTGCCATACCGAACGTTGACGTCCGGCCAGGCCAACGCGTCTTCTTCTTTCGAGCTTCTGGCTCCACCTCTTTGTCCAACGTGGCCTGTTCCTTTCTTCTTTTTTTCGTCCACCCAGCACGTGCAGCATAGCGTCCAACATTCGAGGCCAATTCAGATGCCGAGTGCGTGCTTTTGTGTCTCTATAAACACTTCACCATCCTCATCTTTGTCACGTAAATTCCACCATAACATGAAATGAATAAGTTATCGCTTTTCACCGCTTTTTTTTAGTCAGAAAAGTGCGATCATTAATAAGTGCCTTTAATTGGGCCACGTAATGTAGCTTTTCAACTGCGAAAAAAATCCCTGAATTCAACAATAAGACGGCCATTCGCCCCAGAGAGGTAGAATATGCCCAGATCCAGACAAATTGTTAAGGTAGTCATCCCTGGTAGCACGGCGAAAGATACCCGGCGAAAGTTTATTTCCTTGGTCAACGCCGAGTCATCTTGATCAAAAGCGGGAGCTACAAATTTCTCTGCCTTCTACTCAACATTCGTTTGCAGACATTCCGGCTAGCTGAGCGTTTATTTCTCACACAGCGCCTGCAGACAGAAAACTCTCGCATTTCGGCAACATTCACAGCAAAGCACTATCTATCTATCTATCTATCTATCTAGCGAGTCGAGCGATCGAGCTATGCGATCTAGCGATCGAGCAGATCTAGCGAGCGAGCTATCGAGCGAGCGAGCGAGTCGATCGAGCGAGCTATCTATCTATCGATCATCTATCTAGCGATCTATCTATCTATCTATCTATCTATCTATCTACTATCTATCGATCTATCTATCTATCTATCTATCTATCTATCTATCTATCTATCTATCTATCTATCTATCTATCTATCTATCTATCTATCTATCTATCTATCCGCTTAGGTTTGAGTGCTCTCGTGGTCACCCCCTCAACTTGGCGTGAACCAAAACCAGCATGGGAGGGTAAGATGGTTTCGACAAATATGACGTGCTGGTCAATACATCAATAATGTCACAATCCCGTCGCGTACGTCGTCAAACACTTCCCGCCAGACAGTGGCACATACCCACGCGCGGGTATCTGCCGCTGGTATGCGGGTATGTGCCATAGGTGATTGACAATATCTACCAAGGAACGACGAGAACACACACGTTATATTTTAACGCGTGAGCGTTAAGCAATACTCGACATCGTCAGCGTCGACCCAATGAAGGCACGTATATATGTCAGTGTTAAGAGAAACCTCACATAGGCAGCCTTGACCCCTCGAAGAATGCAAATATTAAATTTAAGGTCCCCAGCAGTTATTGAACCTAAGCTTTCTGCGTGGCAGTTAAGCATTCGACCACAGAGCTGCGCCAGGTCTCCGAACAATTTTTCAAATGGACGCTAATCTTCGTTAAACGTCAATAGTGGTTTTAATGCTGCCTACCCAGTTTATAAACATTACATATGTACTTCTTTGATACAGACGTCACGTCGGGTTAACGTCTATTGTGGTGTTGATTTATGTAGCAATGTGAAGGGCCAGTATCTTCGCGAGCATCAACGCTTCATATCAGCTTATGGTGCTGCTAATACGCATGTTCAGTTCACATCGTTGCGCAAATGCGAAACAACTGGTTATATAAACATCTGCTACTCTTCAACACATGGCTGTGAGTGCAACGTTTGTACATATATTTAGCGTCATTTCAATACGTGTAGCTAAACAAAAAATTGCAACATGGTCCCTTTTCTTCCGCATGCTTTACTCTTTCGTGTCCTTCTTGTCTCTGTTTTCGTCATTTGTTCTCGCGCTATAACTATCGTGATATCGTTTCACATAACGTCGATTCTCAGGTATGTGGCCTCTGCCGAATATTTTTTTGACATAAATGTATTGAAAAATGACGGGGTACTAAATTGAACTAAAGATGCCATGCTAACAGTAAAATGCATGGCAGCTGTATACATATGTCGTTTCCTACTAGTTAAAAATTGTTGTATTATCATGGACTCAAGCTTCCCATCTTGCTAGGGCATTTGAGGAGTTTCTACGGGAAGGTTCAAACGGGAAAAACTTTACGGGGCATCTGTCTTCGGCAGTTCACCTGGACTGAGTATTACATGGGCTCGAAGTAATAGAGCCATGTTTTTGGGACGGCTTTCAGATCTCCCATAATAGAGTACCAAGTGCTCGAAATTGTTAACAATTTTTTATTAAAAAATCTCATGTTGTTCGGACAGCTATATGCTCTTTCATTGTAGACTACTGCGTATATACTATAAGTCGTCGAACATTCCTCTAAACTCAACAAGGCAGATACCGGCGAGCGCTGTGTCGAGTTGCCGTGGAAGTTGAGTGCGGAAGAAGAAGGGCAATCAGTGTTCTGTTACGAGAAAGTTTCATACAAAAGAAATAAAAAATCACAGCATGTCCACGGAGTGAATGATGATGAGTGGGGTGAAGCGTCCTTCAGCCCGTCCGTGTTTCCGTCCGTCCGTTCGTTTTTTGCTTCCGTCCGTCCGCACGACCGTCCATGCGTTCATCCGTGTGTCCGTTCGTCTGTCCGTGCGTCCATCCATTAGTACGTTTGCGCGTCCATCCATACGTACGTCCGCGCGTCCATTCATCTGTCCGTCCATCTTCTATTCTCGCTGTCCATGCGTCCGTGCGTCCACCAAGTGAACACTTCAAGTACCGCCATCTCGCATCTCGCATACCCTGTGCCACATACCCGCTCCGCGCGTCCATGCATCCGTCCGTTCATCTGCTTGTCTGTCTGTCCATCCGTCCATGCATCCGTCCATGTGTCCACCTAGTGAACACTTCAAGTACCACCCTCTCCCATCTCGCATCCCGGTGGCTACCGTACGACAACAACGGAGGATGAACAGACCCACACCCTAAAGAGCTTCGCCCCTAAAATCTTCCCTTCTACTGAAAATCTAACTCCTTCTTTTTGCGTGGCAAGCGGGTGTTCTACTGAAAGGTCTTGCCATTTTTTAAAACTGCTTCGGAAAAAAACTCAGAGCTGCACTCAATTCGCAGCACAGTCTGGGCGAAAGCGGGAGCACCTTCCGTTCCATGCACAACGAGTTAATTGTAGACTATCTTGGGTAAATGCGAATTGCACAACCCTCTCTTTGCGCGATTCACATTGCGTGACGACTGTACGATGGCGTTTACACTGGGCATTCCGGCCACCGAAAGTGCGCCGAACCCGATTCGGCGGCCGCGATATCGGCCGAAAGGGCCCTCTCCACGCCACTCGCTCTCGGACCGATTTTGGCAGCGTCTGCCGCCGAATAGGTCACCGCGGTCCATTTGAGCGCTAGAGAAAGCATCTTGAAAAATAGGGGTAAGCGGTAGTCACTTGTCATGTCCAAGTTCTCGAAACTTAATGTTGTAACCAACGGGAGTTTACCCACTTTGTGCCTACTTCACGTCCCGATTTCGTGGAAGAGGTGGCTGAGCTTGTCGCAGACGCTACCGAGCTTGTTGCGGTCTTGCAGAGCAAGAGGAAGCCGCCAAAGCCACTGTCGTCAGTCAAACGTCGTAAACGCCGTAAAGTCCATGGACTTTAAAGCGTTCGTCTCGCTCATAGATTTAATCGAAACCAAAAATGACCTGCATGCGACATGTGCCCACGTCTCGTGGATGTAATAGCGCCGCCGTCGCTTACGCGAGCCTCGAGAAACGTCACCGCCGCGCAACACGCTAGGGGCAACACAACGCGCTTTCTTAGTCTAATAAAGTTCAATCACACTTTAACAGGTCGAGGGATGCCGCCCTTAGCCCATTTTTTGCTCGCAGTGTAATAATAATAATAATAATAATAATAATAATAATAATAATAATAATAATAATAATAATAATAATAATAATAATAATAATAATAATAATGAATGATTAAAATCCCTAAACCACACCATATATTATACGAAGGAAACCATCATCTTTGTTGTTGGTTTCCCCAGCGTGCAGCCGACAATGATCACTGTCGAAAATGGGGGAGGGGGGTTCCGCCTCCCCAACTTTTCTCTGTGGGAAGGCTCGCGCCTTCCTTGCCCCCTTCGCGGCTGATACGCCTATGCTCCGTAGAAGCCCATACGTTCAGAAAATGGTAGCTCATCAGCTGCTCATGGCATAGAGTTTTCTAAAATTAACTAGAGGGGACTCTGGCACTGCGATAGTTCAGCGACCATGCACTGCAAACAAAAATAAGGCAAAATGGGAGTAAAACACTTGTCCTTTAGCGCATTCCCCGAGGAAGCAAAATATTTACTCCCCAAAAGGACTGGGTTTTTGTATGTAGATTTGTGGGGTTTAACGTCCCAAAACCACCATATGGTTATTAGAGACGCAAAGGGTTTTTGTATGTATTCAGGGAGGTTTTATTTACATCCATAGGGAACTTTTTAGGACAGTATTGGAGTTTAAATCACCTTCAAAGACACAATATTGATTGCACATACACAAACTTGCACACAACGTGTGTATTTAGAAAAAGTGGTTAACGATTTAGAGTACTTGGTGATACTCTGGGAAAGCTGAAATCCGCCCCGTGGACCTGTGTTTATAAAACACTGGTTAACGATTTAGAGTACTTGGTCGTCTACTATGGGAGAGCACTAGGCTGTCCTGTGGGCCTAGGCAATCAAGCTGTTTGTTTAGAAAAAGTGGTTAAAGGGCCACTCACCAGGCCCCATACTGAATTTTAGTTAGACAGTGGAAGTTGTTGTGTGTTCGATGACAAACGTTTTGCTACAAAAATTTTTCGAATCGGTTCATTACGAGCGGAGAAAACAGGTTTTTTGAAGCGGCGCGAAACGAGGGTGAGAGGAGACGAGCTCGAACCCTTGCTGCTCCTCCGCGTATCCTTCGCAAGCCTAACCTCTTCCCCACCCTCTCCGGCATCCGACCAAGACACCGGTAGGTGTTCTGTGACCAAGAGGTGACGTTCGCATGACGTGCCCGAACAAGCCCTGCCCCCGTGCACGCGAGTGGCGTTGCTTTGTTGAGCAGCGTTATTTTGTGGTCTTCTGCCTGTTTCTGCGGGATTGTTTGAAAACGTTGGCTTAGACGCAGTGGAGTAGATGAGCACAATGAGTGCGCGAACGCGTAGGAGCGTTCCACGGCGGTCGTCTGCTAAATGCGTTGACCGCGGGAACCCGAACGCATGTAAAACGCTGGCACATTAGCCCCGCAGCTTGTAGCATTTCACGGGGAAAAAATGTAAGAAAAACGTGCACAATTTTTATTGCGTCTCATTATTTATTTAAAGTTTTATTCATCCCTTAAAGCAACAAGTACGTAAACTACACATGTTGCGTTAAATAAATTTGCCATGTCACGTGGTATGCTGTTGACAACGTCAGTGCAGACCACGGTAGACTCTTCTACGTAGAGAACCAAAGTCACTGCATCGCCGTGTACGTAGTGCCATTCCTACGCCCACGTCATGCCCTCATTCTCTACGCGTTCGCCGGTAGAGGGGAGGGCGAGCAGCTTTCATCCGTGATCATGAACGCCTCGTCTACGCATTGCTCTTGTCAGCTCAAAATTGTCAAACCTGGTGAGTGGCCCTTTAACGATTTAGAGTACTTGGTATACTCTGGGAGAGCACTAGGCTGTCCCGTGGTCCTAGGCAATCAAGCTGTGTTTTTTTTAAAAAGTGGTTAGCGACTAAGAGTACTTGGTATTCTACTATGGAAGAGCTGAAAGCCGTCCTTAAGAGGATTAGAGAAGGAACACCTGCGACTTGGGGGGGGGGGGGGGTTAGAAAGAGGGTAACGATTTAGAGCACAGGGTACTCTACCATGGGAGAGCTTTAAGACGTCCCGAGGGTCAACAATGGAACACGCTGTACGGTTGCTGTACGGTTGCCGGGTGGGGGCATACAGAAAGAAAAAGATAAGAGAGGACACGCCGCGAAACCTGGCCTCAGGAAGTGCGTCACGGCTACGTAACGAACAAGTGCTCTCACCAAACGTCAAAGAACGCAAGCGCAAAAAAAAAACTGTTGTAATCAATGCAACAGAATTGTTTTTACAAAATAATAATTATACGCCAAAATGTGGTATGTTCTTTACACATAAAAACAATTTATTCAACACACCTTACGCGATTATTTTTCTTCAGCCGTACTGTCATAAACACCATCCACCCAGCGACAAGCCCATGCATGACTGACAGCGGGAAGCTTTCGTCGCTTTCGTCAACGTCGGCTGCGTCGGCGTTTTCGTGCGTGAGATAACAGGTGAAGCACGTTTTCAAGCGAAGCTTGTTGAATGACATGTTGTTGGGCTTGTTGGGTCTTTTTTTCAGAAAACGGTTACACCTGCGCGAATAAGACACCCTCAACAAACATAGAAAGATGCACACACTCACGTTGCGCTTTGTGTGTGCGAGTTTGTTTCTTACGTGGCGTCTCATTCACGCAGTTGTAACCTTTTTCTGAAGCTTGTAAGGACGGGAAGGTTCACTAAAAAGAAAGTTTGCGGCTCTATGCGGCGGCTAGAGGGAACATTGTGCAACGTATGCAGTATAGCAAAAGGCGGCACGGCGTCAAGCCGAGGCGACGCGTGCTGCGTCTGCCACGGACGCGAGCGTCTGTGCGCTGAGCATAGCTGGGCAGCTAGGTCATAGGCTCGGTGGCTCAGTGCTAAATATTGAGAAGCGTTCGCTGGGCCTCGCATGCTTCACGACGCCTTCCCCGAAGGCTCGGAACACGAATAATTCTTGGTGTGCCGGAGGCAAATCTGGACTAGCCAAGCGGCCATCATCTTCGTTTCTTCGCTAGCCTTGTGCCACTAGTGCAAGCTGCCCACAAACTTTTTTGACATTTCCAATATAATTTTACCGCACAAATTTCAACTATGATTTTTCTTCCCAATGTACTGCTGATACTGCGTACGCATGAAGGTGTTCTAAAGTTCGCAGGCCGCGATACCATTCCATTACAAGGGATAGCGGCCTGGAAACTTCTGAAGATCTTTGTACGTGGTCTTGACATCTATCTTTGTAAGTCAGAGTTTTATGGGTCAGAGATGTGTCACAGGTTTTGTATTGTGCATCGATTAGCTAATCATTCAAAGGTGTTTGCTGGTACACTTATGACATGCACATATCTTTTTCGTAATTTGACAGCGAAGCATCCACTTACTAACATTTTCAGACCGCGCTGATGCCATGCCGTCCGGCGGTCCAAGCTACTGCAGCTACTGCTGTGTTTCGTGGTGCTTCAACAATTGCAGAACCCACAAGAAACCTGGGACGAGTTTCTCCCGCATACCACGGGACGGCAGGTGTGTTATAGCTTTTGTATGGTTTGCATGTCTTTAGGCTTACTGTTCGTACTTGCTCAGTGAGGGTAACAATAAAAAATCACTATTCAAGCACTCCCCCTTTCAGCTGATAGTTCATTGCCAATGCAGGATGAAAGCATAGATGCAGTATGCTGGACGCGATGATCTTCTGAGTAAGCCGGCCAGCCTATTGTACGCAACGTACAGGGTTTGTAGCGACCAATTTACTGCTCAAAGTTTCATGGACCCTGGGCACACAAGGCTTACAAGAATGGCTGTTCCCAGTGTGCAACCAGCTGCACCATGTAAGTGATTAACTGAAACTCAAATATGTGCAATAGCAGCCACTTGTATTGAATCAGTGGTGACAGTTAACCGCGAAGATCTTTGTAGCCGATGGAGAAACCTCACTATAGAAGTAACACTTGGAAAGTCAACATTTTGTGAATTGTGGGCTATTACTTTCCTAACAGCAGGTTTACATTTCTGTCGTTTTTTGATGCTCTTGACCTGCGGACCTTCTTTTGAAAGACTTTAAAGGACTATTTCACGTTATCTTCAAGCCTGAGGGCACATGTAAGTATACCTTTCATCAGTGAAAGCTGGCACTGTTGATAATTCCAAAAATCACAAATTACTTGTTTCCTAGTTGGTGCCTTCTCTTTTCTTCCACGTTCGACCAATTTATGCGTTTGAAAGAGCTGTTTAAATTTCCCCATGCTACAAGCTTTGTAACTTGTACCAACTGCACTTATATGCAGGTTCTCTGAGCGTCGCTTCAAATAGTGGCTGTGACATGACTGCAGAAGCTGCACTGCAAGGTGCGGATGAGCTTCAGTTTGTGTTATTTTAAGCCTCTTACTGACACATTGTCGTAATTTCATTTCTTCAGGACCTGCGGTAGAAGCTTCAAAAAGCGGCTCCCACACATTGAGGTGCCCCGATGAGCAGGGTGCGTTCAGTGTCGCGATTTCTTTTTTTTACCCAAATTGACTGTTGACCAAACCTCTGCAGGTGGCAGCTCCCTTGTAGCTGGTGAAAAAATTTCTGCTGACTTCGTCTTGCCGGAGAAAACCTTAATTAGTCGTTCAGCTGTCACAAAATGAACTTGTGTGACCGGTAAGTTGTATGTTCACTTCAACACCAGAGTGTATTGATATAGAGACTTCCGCAGGCCGCTCGCAAGATTGTTCCGACAGCACTGTCCGAGGCACTGAACAAGCTTCACAAGACCCTCCAGACGACGTCTCCGCCAACAGCTCCACGCCTGAGTGTCCTAGAGAAAATGGTGACTATGTTTTTTTGCAGCTGTTTTTAATGTGCTATTTTACGTTTAGGACATTCTGAGGAAACTAACCTCAAAAGGACACTACGTGTGCACTTACAAAATGCAAGGGTGGGCGATTAGTGATTTTCATTTTTTTGTGCATTGTAAACATTGTGAATGGTTTGTTTTTAGGTAGTGGAATCGAAAACTTTGCACCACAGAAAGTTGTGCACCTTGGGTCTGAAAGAGCGAGGAAAGTGCTCGTATGGGATTAGTTGTTCTTCGCGTTTACATCCACTTTTTTTGTTTATTGCAGTGCGTTCCTGTGTGCCAGCGACAATGTCTCTATCAATGAAGTACAAGCAAACCATTAAACATCTGCAAGCCAAAGTAGCAGCACAGCGGAAAACTATCAAAAGACTGCGGAGACAGCCTCACCAAGCACCGTCATCGACTTCAAAGGCCCTTGGAGTTATCCGACCGCACGTCACCGAGGAGGTTTTTAAACTTCTTTCTGCACATGTTCGCTTGAAGCCCAAACACAAGGGCAAGCGGTTTCCCGTGTGGTTCAAGAAATTCGCTCTTTACTTAAACTTCAGAGGTCCGCGAGCATACCGATTTTTGGCTCCATATTTTTCTTTGCCTTCCCGGCGTTCATTAAGGAGGTGACCAGCTAATGTAAAGATGACTGCAGGCATAATTCCAGGAATCCTTTCTTCCATTGCAACAAATACTCAAGCTTGGAATGAACGGGACAGAGTGTGCGCTTTAGTTTTCGACGAAACAGCACTCAAAAAGAATTTGTACTATGATGCTACAAGAGACGTTGTCCAGGGTTTTACAGATGACGGCACTCATCGCACTTCAACCATTGCTGATCGTGCATTGGTTTTTCTTCTTGTTGGTGTTTCGAGAAAGTGGCTTCAACCGGTTGCTTTTACTATAGGGCACACATCAACACCATCATCTGTTATGCGTATCTGGCTGGTGTCACTCATTTTGGAGCTTAGGAGCATTAATATTGCAGTGAAAGCAGTCATTTGTGACCAGAGCAGTTCAAATGTAAGTCTCGCTAACCAACTAAGAGTGACTGTAGCAAAGCCTTTTTTTGAAGTTAATGGTGAGCGGGTGTATTACATTTTTGATGTTCCGCATTTAATTAAAACAACGCGCAATAATGTCCAAGCACACAAGTTATACATTGGGGATGACATCGTTAACTGGTCGCATATTGTAAGTCTTTACCAATCTTCACCTGAGTTGCGGTTGCGATTGGGTATATGCGAAAGTGCTGCCTGCCTCGGCCATCTTACAGCTCAATTTTGTGATCGTGTGAACAGGATTTTCGATGCCTTGAACAGCTCGAGTAAAAAAAGAACTTCGCAAAAGCTGCGGCATGCAATCATGAAAAATGATTCAGAGCTCATTGACTTCCTCCGAGGCCAGCTTCCCTGGATTGCATCATGGCAGTTTGTTGGCAGATGTCAACCACAAACTATCGTAGGTTGACAAATTACAATTCAGGCTATTTGTCAACTATGGGACATCTTCTCCAAAAATTACAATTTTGAATACCTGTTAACACGCAGGCTTCAACAGGATCCTCTGGAGAACATATTTGGCCACATTAGGCAAAAACAGGGTTGCAACACCAATCCCAATGTAGCACAATTTATTTGTGGCCTGAAGCACATCTGCATAAGAAAACACTTCTAGCTGTCAGAATACAGAAATGTCGAGAATGATGAATGTGACCTCCTCGAGGAGCAGCTCTCGCCATTCTCCCTCACCAGTGCGTCTCTTGTGGATACTGAAGTTTGTGCACAGCCACAGCCTGACGACTTCCCCGCTCTAGATGATCTCTCTGAACTTGCGACCAACATTCACTCCCATATTATCGATGACTCCGCTGCATATTATGTAGCTGGTTTTCTCATCAAACACTTCCTTCGGAATGCATGTGAGGGTTGCAGTTGCCCACAGCTACTGAAAGACGACAGTGAGACGCTTAAGGGCACCCACCAGTATTTCACAATGCTCAAAGCATACCACGTCCCCAGCAAACTTTTTGGGAATCTCACTGTGCCATCAGAAGCAGCTTTTGCATACGTACAACAACTTGAATCTCACTTTCTTGCCATGATTGAGGCCACTGCACATCACCTGAAAGTGTGCGAAGTTTTGTATCACCATCTGTTGTTGGCGATTTTCATTCCTGCTCTGCTGGGTGTCGCGCGAAGTTTCTGAAAATGTTTTGCCGGGTTCGTTTATGTTGGCATGCGCGTTTTGTGAACCGACACTTAGATAGGGTTAGGTTCCAGTCTTCAATCTCAGGCATACAGCTTGACAAGTTCAAAGGTTAGCAATTAGCGGTGGGTTTACACTAAAGTATTCGAGTTGAGCCGAATCCGGCAATAGCTTTGTTATGTTATTACTTCGTTACAGCAGACTTCATTATGGTCTTATATGCTTATATTCAGTTCAACTGGACTAACCACTCCTTCGTTGCATACATTGTTTTGGTTACGCGCTATGAGGAGTTGGGACACTGTGTATTCGCTCGAAGTCATTTGAATAACCTTAAGAAAAATGTTGGGTATCCTGTCTGTATTTTTGTAGCAAATGCGGGTGAACTGTACACTTTACTGTGGGTCGCTTGGTCACTGTGCATGCTTTATCTCTCCAGCTCAAGTAATATATCGATAACAAAACCGCTTGTTGAAATGTCTTCGGGTGGGTAAGGAACACAGTATGAAGTGGGTACGGTTCACGTTATCACGTTTATCGTATTTTAGCTTCTCATCAGCCTCCTCATCTCGCCCATCAAATTTTCAAACGAATACCCAAACTTGTAGCGTTTGATGGGGCTGCGGACGCTGCCATCTTATTTTTATATAGCTTGTGAGTGATAACGTACGATGTAGAGCCTTTGTGAAAAATAATGAGCCAAAGTGGTTTTCCTTGTGCTATTTATTAGCCCTGTAATACCGCTCTCGTAGCACCAATTAATGTCCACAATTCCGGATAAGTGATGACTACAATCTATTTTAGTTCGCAAGCATCACAGCAACACCTAGACGCAAATCACTTGGGATCTTAAGTTTGTGATGAAGGCGACGCATAAGAAGGGCCACAAGACCTGCCAGCGTTGTAGCATAAAGTTTGTCTTTCACGTAGTGAGCAAGCTGCATAGCCCTACCTTTCTGCGGACAAGCAGCCATCAGGTGTGCTTTTTTTATTTTGGGCTAGCTGTTCTTAAGCACAGCCAGCACACTGCACCTTTGCCTTTCTGCTATATTGTGTCGTGTGGTTTCTGTGCGCTCTTTTTTTTCTATGCATTATTTCGGTTAACCCCAGGCGTGATTTGCGACTTCATTGCTGTGTATATGTCACTTCTTCCTTCTTCATCAGCATTGTGTGCTGTGTTTTTGCCATAGATCCTTACTTACCCACTGGCCAGGTGTGTCATACTTCACCAGCTTCTCGGCTTCTGCCAACTCTAGCGATGTGTGCGTTGTCTGTGTTCTCTCTGTATTTGTTACAATATTTGTTACAATTTATTTGTAAGGCGAGATGCATTTGTTGTCCACCTTTGTCATATTGTGCTTTTTTTATATTCTCAGACTCTACCTCGCGTTTGAATAAAACATTGCGGATACTCTGTCTCTATGACTGATATATACATTGATCACTTGTTCCAAAAGAAAAATACAAGCGCGATGAATAAAACCGTAGTGAATTATCATTACCTGAATCTCTTTTTATTATAACTTAATCGAAATAAAAATTACGTCACGTGACCGATTCGCACTAACCACTGAACAAAACAAAACAGGGAATCGCTAAATCAAAACGACCTACAAAAACTACCCATTTGGGCGATGAATAGTGGTCTGAAATCATGAACTTTCGTCATAGCCAAACGTCGGTTACGCAAAGTAATTCAAAATTTGCGCCAGTGACACCGGAACAGGAAGCGCGCGCCACTTGCTCTCACCAACCACCAGGTGTGCTAGGGTCGATTGGGCCGCAGGGGTCTACGGGAGTGTCCACTCTTAACCTTTTCTTTATTTATGTATGGTGGGGGGGGAGAAGAAAAAGGGGGTAACGATTTAGAGCACAGTGTACTCTACTATGGGAGAGCTTTAAGCCGTCCCGAGGGTCAACAATGGAGCGCGCATTTACTGTAGGTATTGAGTGTTATAAGATAAACGCTAAGCAAACTGACTAAGCACAGCCATACTACATTATTTTGACCTCCTATGTAGGTCTTGGAAAAAGTATGTTTTAAAGAATAATGAAGCAATTAAAATTTGCAGTGAAGGCTTGAATTTGTAGTGGCATGCTCAAAACCGTTGAACACACGCGCCTTTTATCATAAACTTGCCCAATACTACGGTGTAAGAGGTATATTAGGTGAGAGAGCGCCGCCGCCCAGCGCGTCGACGTAGGGTTCTCCTTCGGGGGCCAGCCGATAGATGGCGAAAGTGATTGCGGCCCGCTCAACCGGCTACGCTGCGCGTACACGCTGGTGCGAACACAGCCGCGGCGCGACGAATGAAAAATATATCGTTCGAGTGAGCGACCATTGGGAGTTCATCTGTGAATCGAGCGAATGTTTGCTTGCACTCCTTAATATCCGCTGCACCTACGCGTACAGCTATGACGAACTGCGATTGAGTAGACGTCACATTGGCCCCAGCGTGCGGCGTGGTTGCACAAGTTTCATCGTATTCTAGAGACAACTGCTGCTACTTGTTTTTTTAATATTATTTAGAGAAATTGCAACAACATTGAATGGACAGCACGGCACGAACAAGACATTAGATAATAATCGATTTTTTGAAGTTCGATCTCCGATCTTTTAGCAGTCATAAGGTTGTCAAACATCACACTCCTGTCGGCTTTTACGGTAAACCCTACCTGAAACCACAATCAAAAAACAACACCAACATTTTTCTATCCTCTAAACTAGCCATTGTACAATGATTACACACATGTTTGCTTGTTTCTTCACCATTTATTCAAATAATAGCAGCGTTCTCAAAACAATAACAGCGAAACATACAAACTGAGTACACCTAAACTTATACGCGAATGAAGATTATAAAAGCGGTACTGCACTCGTCCAGACATTGGGTGTCAAACATGCTTTGACATTTTTCGCAAGTCTGCACGCTCAGACAATCGATTGTTTCAAAGAAGCTTTGACATTTTTCGCAAATCATGGCTGTTTTTTTTTTTCAATTGCCTGCAGTACTGCCGCGTGCGCAGGAACACGTAATAATGCAACAGCTTTGCCAGCATTTCTTCTTTGTGAGCACTGCATGGAAACATAAAGTTGTGAATCTCCAGCACAGCATCAATGGTTTTGTCGTATACATCTCGCTCACTAGCATGTTTTGCAAAATGCTCTTCAGTGCATTTGAAAAGATCGAAGAGATGCATGTTTGGGTGTGTCAGCCAGCCCTTTGTCTTGCAGTACACTAGGTCGGCTTCAAGGACATTTACAGTGCCTTTTTTTTTCCCGCAAGAGCCTCTTTGCAACTGGTGCAGCATGTGCAGCTGCCAACCTTCCGGGATACGAATCCTGTGACGTAGTAGACGATGCAGTCAACTACTGTTGCGTCTGAGTCGTCGAAGTCGAAGAGGTCATCGCACTCCCAGCTTCCTTCTTCAATCAGGGCGTCGAGTTTTTCTTTCAGTTGATCTAATTTCGCAGGGTGTTGCGAGGATGAATCAATGTACCTATTTCTTAAATCCGCCAAGGTGACAACAGAAGCTTGCTTGTTTCCAGTAGTGCAGTTGCCGAACTGCGGTGGCTTTAGCAAGGAATACAGGCTCAGCATGCGGTATAGCTGAAGGAACGTGGGAAATGTAGGGTGATCGTTCTGCCTTCCAGCTTGCCTGACGATACCAAAAAAAAAAAACATTCCAACGGGTCTTGATTCATTTTTGCTGTTAGAACATACTTGGAACTGCACTCTTTCAGTAGGTAAACTGAAAGCTCCCGCACCGACTTAATTGTTACACGTGAGCCTTCAGCGGTTGACTGCGTCAAAAAACGTCTTTGGAAATATCTCCTTTCACGACCTCGGTCTCCCAAAAGTCTAGCCACACAGATGCAGCTTAAAGGACAGAAAAATCTTTACATCCCAGTTTTAGGCCTTCTGCAGGGAAACGCCGGTTCAGTGCATCAAAGAGGTCATTTAAAAAAAGGGTAAACTGGACTGTCGGCTCGGCATTAGTTAGACTTGGTGCGCCTTTCTGTGCGTATAACATTATTCCCTTAGCCACGGAGTTACTAAAAAACTGTGTTGCAAGCTTAACTCTCATTTTCAGCATCTTAGATGGTTTGACGTGATTATACGTTATTTTTGGACACACTCGAAGTTCACCACAGTGCTTGCTGTCTGCAACGAACAGGGCATCATAGCATGACCATCTAATGAGCTTGCCATATTTAATCAATACCTTCCTGTCGTATAGTCGATTCCTAATGCACTTGAAAAGGTGAGGGGTGTCAGATAGGACATACACCTTCTTTGAAGTGTCCAGTGGGTGCTCGAATGCATTCACCACGCTGCCCAGTGCGCCGCTGATCCCAAGCTGCTTCCACATGGAGCGGTTGGTGGATGCTCCATCGCACACAACGCCGTCAACGAACACTCCGGCCTGCTCAAGTTTCACGATGCACTGAATCAAGAGCTGCGCCAAACGAGTCCCCTTAGTCGGTCCTTTGGACGCAAACACTGCTACGGGCTGTAAATACTTCTCGCCGAACGGGGCAGAAACGTTCTCACGGTATGAATCTTATCACAAGCGAGAGTGACTCATTGACATAATTTGCGGGACCAAGCAATTCAAACACGATGTTTTTTTAGCGAGTGCTATGTGAATGTCGATGGTGAACAGCTGCCTTTTATGACATTAAAACGTGCTCAGATTTCGGTGCACGATAAAGAACCCCAGGAGGTCAAATTTTTGGAGCCCTCCACTTCGGCGTCTTTTATATGCTAATGATGGTTTTGGGACGTTAAACCCCACATACCAACCAATCAATCGTTATGACAATAAAAGTGAGGTGACTGCGTGAATTCTATATGTATGTAATCGGTAAAATGCGCATTTGCTGCGACATCCGTGTCTTCTCGGAGCTGTCGGTAAACTACCACCACGCTTTCACGTAGATTTGTATATAGCGTTCGGGTTTCTATTGCTTGAATGCCAAGTTTATCACGTGGCTTTAAATTTATTAGGACGTCAGTGTGAAGAGACAAAACTTACGTCTGCCCTGTTAAGTCCCCGGTACTATTTCATTGCGCAGCGTTCTGTTTCATTAGAGTTTCACTTTTGTCGAGGTTTCCATGGGATGTTAACAAGGTTGGGTCGTAAGTTCAATGACACATGGGATTTTTTTTTCGCAGCTGATTTGAAAGTGTAAAGATGCGCAAAAACAAAGAGTATTTTATGTCCACTTCTACCACGCATATTTTCTGCTGCGCATGTTTCACTTCGTATTAATATCCACGCCTGATCACGCAGCGTGTTCCCTGAATCGAATGTCGAACACTGACATCTCGCTTGGTATTCGTAATATTATGCAATACGCTCATAGAATCAAGCATCTGTTTAGTTACGCCGAGATTTTCCCCTCATAACCGAATACAATTTCGGGAAACCATCAAAAATTTTATTGCTGCCGTGGTTATTTTTTCAACTCGTTTTCATAGCGGCAGCTGTATGTAGCCCGCAGCTTGGGCGCATGCAAGGACACGATATTTTACGTGCCAAAAACATCATATCATTAAGAAGAACGCCGTGGTTTGAGAGATTGATTCCGCCCACCTGAGGGTCTTTTTTTTTACGTGCATCTAAATCTATTTGACAAGCATACGGCGCGACGACAACAGACAGAGGGTGCACACACACCGAGCGTCACTTCTGTATACACTGAGCGTCATACCACCGTACACTTGAAATATTTAGCGCCAACACGCCCTGTCTATTATTCTTGCATCAAAATCTGAGCGCCCTGTTAATGCGTATCACTCGGGTGGAAATGCAGCTGGCGTATGCGGGAATTGAACTCACGACGTCGGTCCTAGCATCACCACCGCCGCGGTGGTCTAGTGGCTAAGATACTCGGCTGCTGACCCACGCTGCGGTGGGTGCATTTTCGACGGAAGCGGAAGTGTTGTAGGCCCATGTGCTCAGATTTGGGTGCATGTTAAAGAACCCCAGGTGGTCCAAATTTCCGGAGCCCTCTACTACGGCGTCTCTCATAATCGTACCGCGGTTTTGGGATGTTAAACCCCACAAATCAATCCTATCATCACAACACCTCATCATGCTAACTTATAGGTGGCTGTTGCTTGTAAGACCTGTACGTATAAACGTCAGAGTGAACCCGCAGCACAAATCTGTTTACACTGAGCGGCATTGAGAAGTCTAGAGCCATCAACTGAAACGCTTGCAGGGCTCGCAGTAAAGTATTTTAAGTGAATTAAGCTAGCCGCTTTAGCTTTAATGGTTGTCTCGGGAAGCCAGAACCCAACCGCAAAATATACAAAATATACAGTGGTTGTCTACTTGCTGTAGTTTCAGTTTACAAACACGGTTTTTCTTATTATGAGTCCGGCCACCGCGTTTTCTTCAGGTAAATAATAATCTGTAGTGTTGTACACGACAAAAATTTCAAAGTAATGAGACCGCAGAGTATCGGTGAACTGCCATAATCCACTCTTGACGCCTTTGCTTCTCGCGCTGCCTGCATTGGAAACGGTAGAACTTGACGGGTAGTTTCCAAGCCTTCGCCATGTGTACACTACTATAGCAGCTCACAATGCAGCAGTAGTGCGTGCCTGCTTTCTAGACTGATAAAGGAGCGCTGCCCATAGCATGCGAAATGCGAGATAAGCAATTCAAGGAACACGTTTGCCGTGCGCGAAATAGGAAAAACCAGCAAGCACGGCCCGTCCGAGAGACCGGAGCTTTACCCTCTTTCCGCTAGGGTTGTGAATTGCGCTGCGCAAACTTGAGCCTGTCCTCCCTGTGGAGCAAGGAGGATTTAAAAAAAAATGCTGGAGTGGAAGCTCCCGCAATGCCTTGCTAGCAAAAGTGTGGCCAGCTTTTTCCACTGCCAAGACGGCGGAAACATGCTCTTTTCTGATAGTGCCCTATTAAAGATGAAGTGGCTTTGATATCTTAGTGTAAATGCTGCGTTAGTTTCATATTAAAAGATAGTTGTTTCCGACTAATTAACACACAGAAATGAGTATGAGTGACTGTACTTCCCAAGAACTTTGCCTCCATTAAGAGGCTCACAAAGGGAAACTAGTAACACTAAGACGAACTTGGAGCACTGTGTGGCACAAAAAAGTTTCCAAATCACACTCGTTGGATGTGCGAAGGTACGCTCCGTTCTTAATGGCTTCATGGTGATACTATATCATGCCCTTTGTAAGATGGCCACCGCAGCCGCCATCTTGCCAGAGGCACGGCTTCACGCCTAGGGAATGATTTTCACTCCAGCGATTTTTTTAAAAATCCTCCTTGCAATGGAGATGAGCGGCACGTGTGCTGTTTCTTTTTTTTGTTACGAACATATCAAAACGTTTATTTGAAAAAAAAATAAGAAAAAAAGGTACGGGGAGCATGTGGGTGGGACCCCTATTCCAGGACTCCACTCGCTTTAGTGGCCCGCTGCGCTTGGTCGAGGAGTGCTAGTTGCACCTCCAGATCCTCGCTGGCGAGCAATGTCTCCCACTGCCCCATCCCAGAAATTTAGCTGGCTATTTGCGGCGAGTTAATTTCGGTTGGCCTATTCTGACAATCCCACGTTATGTGGGCGAGAGTGGGTCTGCCTCCGCACCACGAACAACTACCGCTGTTCATCGCAGGGTGAATGGCATGCTTTAACGAAATATTTGGATATGTGTTTGTTTGTATACGGTGGCAGTCATAAGATTCTCGTCTGGTTAGAGCTGTGTGTGTTACACTGTACTTTCGTCGCTCAAGCCGTTTGTTTTCAAGGATATCTCGCGGTAAAAGAAGGTTGTCATCGTAGTGGTAGGCCGCTTGGTTGATTAAAGCACGAGCTGCGCCATCTGCTCACTGATTGCCATCAACTCCTTCGTGACCCGTGCACCAAATGATAGCATGGTCCTGCGTTAGGTCTGGTCCTAATAGGCTAATGGTGTTGTGCGGTAGTCTTCCCGTGAGAAAGACTCTATGCGACCATAGAATCGATGGGAATAAAAAAAGGATCGTCCTAGAATATCCTTAGCTTTGATAGCAAGTGCGATAGCTAAAGCCTCAGCGTTATTCGTGGATGTGGCTCGAGCCGCGGCGCAAGTCAGAAGGCCTTGACCCGGGGCCGCTCCTACGACTGCATACTTGTTCGCGCCGCATAGGGCGACATCTGTGTACACCGTGTCCGGATTGTTCCCAATTTGCCGCTGTAACTCGCGAGCTCGTGCTCTCCTGCGACCTTTATGATATCGTAGGCTCTTGTTTTTAGGGGCGAAGCTCCTTATAGCGGCACCCGTTCATCCCTCGTAGCCGTTGTAGTGTGTAACAAGTATAACACTTTGACCTCCAAGGTGGTGCCGGTGAGAGGTTCATTTGTGCGTTGTCGAACAATAAAAAATAATGCTCAATGTACATGCCAATAGCTGCTAATGGGGAATGGAAAACAGGAGCATTCGGCTTTTAGTTGACGCGCACGCTGCGATCCCCATTAGCAGCCATCGGCATGTACATTGAGCCTTATCTGACAAAGGGGTTGCTACGTTGTACTCGCTGGGTGTAACCTCCTTAGTTTTAGAAAGGTTTAGCGAGCGTTGAGCCGCAGTGCCATGAATACAATGAACTAGTATATACCATGAACTCGACGTGGTTAAAGTGGGAAGTAGATACGAAGCGCAAGCCGTAAGAAACTAAAAGCCGAATTCTCCTAGCTGCCTCTCATTTCCCATTAGCAGCCATTGGCATGTACATTGAGCACTATCTGACAGGAATAGGTTGCTAATTCATACTCGCTGGGCATAACCTCCTTGGTTTTAAAAAGGTTTAGCGAGCGTTGGGCCGCAGTGCCATGAATACAGTGAACTAGTATATACCATGAACTCGAGGTGGTTAAAGGTGGGAAGTAGACCCGAAGCGCCAACCGCAAGAAAGTGTGCGTGTGCCTCCTCTCGTTCAGTCCTTGGAATGTCCGCTGGAGGGCGGTGCTTCTATATGGGGAATATATGATGATAAGACTCGAGATGGTGGTACTTGGAGTGTTGAATGGATGGACGAACGGACACACAGACAGATGCATGGATGGACGCATGAACGGACGCAGGGGCGGATGCATGGATGCACGCAGGGACGGACCCACGAACAGACACACGCACAGACGGGCGGATGGACTCACGGACGGTCACACAGACGGACGCATGGACGGACGGAAGCAAGAACGAATGGAAGGACGAATGCTTCGCCCCACTCTCCATCATTCACTCCATGGATATGCTGTCATTTCTTTTTGTGCAGCCCTTAGCGATGCTCTCCCACTATGCTGCTCCGACCTTCAAGAGTTCAATAAACTAATGAGAGTCTCCGTCGTGGACGCCAGTGTTATGAAGTAAAGGTTTCGGAAGGAGGCTTTAAGAGTCGTGCGAGAGACGCTGGCTAGTCTAGCAGGAAGTGGACGCAACTTGGCATGGGCACAGAAACATATTATATTCGAAGCGCAAGAAGGGCACCACAACGCAAATACAAAAGGCGACGGTAAACTACAAGGAACACCCAAATTGGTCTTTAGAAGGCAGTTCACAAAGACGACCAGCGCTCGACGCGTTCGGGGGCTCTATGCGAAGACCCGCGGCAGCGTCGATGCTGTCGTACGAGAAGGGCCAGGCGGGTGTTCACAGGCTCTGCGTTCGCTGGGCACAGGAGTAGAAGGCGGGCCGCGTACGGAGTCCTTCGGGCGTTGAGGTCCGACGAGGTACCTCCAGCGATGTTGCCGTACCGAACGTTGACGTCCGGCCAGGCCAACGCGTCTTCTTCTTTCGAGCTTCTGGCTCCGCCTCTTTGTCCAGCGTGGCCTGTTCCTTTCTTCCTTTTTTTCGTCCACCCAGCACGTGCAGCACAGCATCCAACATTCGAGGCCAATTCAAATGCCGGGTGCGTGCGTTCGTGTCTCTATAAACACTTCGCCGTCTTCCTCTTTGTCGCGTAGATGGACTCCACCACAACATAAAACGCGAAGTTATCGCTTTTTACCGCTTTTTTTTTAGCCGAAAGAGCGCGATTACTAATAAGTACCTTTAATAAAAGCGCGTAACGTAGTTTTTGCAGTGCCAAAAAAATCCCCGAATTCACCAATAAGACGCCCATTCGCTCAGAGAGGTAGAAAATGCCTAGATCCAAGAACAAACTGTCCAGGTATTCATCACGGGTAGCACGCGAAAGAGACCCGGTGAAAGTTTAATCTCTCAATCAACGCCGAGTCGTCTTAATCTAGTTTAAAACATTGTCCACAAAGAAGAAAAGTGGGAGCTACAAATTGCTCTGCGTTCTACTCAAACATTCTTTTGCAGACATTCCGGCTAGCTAGCTGAGCGTTTATTTTCTCACACAGCGCCTGCAGACAGAAAACTCGCATTTCAACAACGTTCGCAGCAAAGCACGGAGATGCGCGGCAACTTTTCAAATGCGAAGCATTTCTACAGTAGTCTAGAAAATATCTCTGGCTAGTGTGTAGAGCGCGCGCATTCCTTCCTAGAGAGGGTGGCCCCGCATGTGATGAACTGCCTCAGTGTCCACAAGCGGCGCTGATTGTCGAGAGGGTGCACGAACGCGTCAAATTCCTCTCGTCCTGTT